>JALHCC010000305.1:0-60953 GCA_024340765.1 Tolypocladium cylindrosporum | reverse complement strand
GGCAGCGGCAACGAGGGCGCGCAGGGCGCGGCACGCGGGTGAGGACTCCCACGCGGCGCGGAGGGCGCGGTACTCGGCGGCGATGTCGGGGACGGAGCGCAGCGGCCCGGTCCGGCGGGCGGGCGTCGCGGAGGCGGGTGAGATGCGTGCCGGGCGGGAGGGCTGGTTGCGGCGGCTTCTCTTGGGCTTGACAAAGGTCCATCCATCGGCGGCGGTGGCGTGGTCGTGGGCTTGGGGTTCCGGGGAGGGGGTCATGGCGGCGGGGGGGGCATCGGAAAGGAGATGTGAGAGGGGTTCGGCGGAGATGAGAGCGGGTGTGAAGGGTTTGTGAGTGAAGCCCTCCGCTCACCTCTCTATCTCGATGCCTGTGGAGAGGTGAAGTTTGCGCGAAGCACCGGTGTCGGTATAGGGTAGGTCATGCTGAGCATCGCAACACCACCGCAACACAATGTTAGACGCTAGATCTGTCGCTGTGGATGCCCGGTTTCTAGAGTATGTGGCCAGGGAATGGGAAGCAAATGCCCCGAAACCGCAAAGTGTCAATTCGTCGTCTCCGCGTACATGATCTTGGGCTCTGCGTCTTCAGCACCTGTTGCTGCGGATGTACTCCGTACACCCTCCCGCTCCGTCCTTCTTCCGAGCCCGGAACCGCCTCACTGGCCTCAACACCATCGTCAGCGTCCCGAAGCAGCCTCACTGCAACCCCAAACCACCTCGACCACCTCGGAACCGCCCTGCATCGACGAAGCGGCCATTGGCCCGCCGCCAGCCCCCCGGTCGACGCGGGCGCTTAACGACCGCCCTGCCGTCCAACCACACGCCTCGCAGCATGGAGCCCCCGAGACAGACTCCAGGGAAGCCGCAGCGTCGCACCGGTCCAGCCGCCGGCCCCGGGCGCTCATTGGCCCCGGGGCCCGGCATCGTCGACCCTGCGCGCGCTGACTGGGCCGCCGGACCCCTGCCGGCGTGCCGCCGCCGCGGGGGGGCGAATCACAGCGGCCGTCCTGTCGCCTGGTCGTGGCCCCGATGCCTGCGGCGCTGCTCGCCAAGAGCCGCTCGTCGACCGCGCTGGGCGCCTGCGCGTCCGATTCGTCTTGCCCGCATGCCTGTCGGGCGGGCGGTTGGATGGGGTGGCACGGCACAGAGGAGCTGGCTTTAACTCCAGCCAGGCCCCGGAGCTGGCCTCGTCCCCTCGCGCTCGCTCTCCTGTCCGCTTTGCTTCAACCGACGGCCGCTTGCGCAGAAGAAGTCATGGTTTGCAGCGAAGGCTGAGCCTTGAACTGCTCCGACTGACTGGCGAGTTGCGAGCCGGCCTCACCATCGTCGTTGACGTCCCGTTGCTGCCCAAGCCGCGTCGCGCGGGGACGAAGCCGTCGAGCCCGGTGGGAGACGAGCGTGGATGACATCGAGAGCGCTCGGGAGACACCCCAGCGCCTGAGTCCGACTCGCCTCATCTCATCGCCATCAGACTTCCCAGCTTCATCATCGCGACAATGCTGCCGCTTTTCTTCCTGGCCCTCGTGGCCCTCGCCGCTGCCCACAGCGTCATCACCTATCCCGGCTGGCGAGGCAACAACCTCATCACCAACGACACATTTCCCTACGGCATGCAGTGGATATATCCTTGTAAGTCACCACCCTCCTCGCGAGCCTCGAGACCCGTGCTCACCAGCCCAGGCGGCGGCGTTGGCACCACGCGCAACCGCACCTACTGGCCCACGACCGGCGGCGCCGTGGCCTTCCAGCCCGGCTGGTTCCGCGGCCACTCGGTCGCCTTCGCCTACATCAACCTGGGCTTCGGCACCGACGGGCCCGACAACGGCCCGCAGAACATGTCGAACCCCATGGTGCACCAGTTCCAGATCATCGGCCCGACCAACAACCCCTACCCGGGCACCGTCTGCCTGCCCCAGGTGCCGCTGCCCGCCAACGCGACCGTCAAGGCCGGCGACCTGGCCACCATCCAGGTCGTCGAGCTGGCCCAGCACGGCGCCGCCCTCTACTCGTGCGTCGACATCATCTTCGCCGAGCCCGGCGACCGGCGCATCGCCGAGGTCAACGAGGACAACTGCTTCAACTCGACCGACATTGGCTTCGCCGACATCTACACCATCACCACCAAGCAGTCGGGCAGCAGCGAGTACGTCAAGTCGGGCGCCGAGGCGGCGGCCGTCCGCGGCAGCCGCTGGACCGGGTTCCTGCCGCTCGTCGTGGGCGCTCTCTGGGCGCTGCTGTGAAGGGGGGTGTGCGAGTAGGCGCTTGGGGGTCATGGACACGGCGTCGCTGAGAGCGCACGTACACTTGGCCTTGTATGCGGTGAGACGCAAGAGACGGCAGTCTGCAACCTCTGCTGCTTCGTGGCCGGGAGGAACGACCCTCCCGGAGCACTACAGGACCTGCGAGTATAAAACAGGGAAAGACTCCACGATGGAGGAGGCAACTCAAGCGAGGGACCTTGGATACCAGGTCCGGAGGACCGTTGATCCGGTTGGATATTATTTCAGCATGCTTCCTAATTACACGAGGATGAAGGCATTGATTTTCAGGTTGGAGTCATGTGGCGTGGTTTACAACAGTAACAGCACTTCCAGATCATGTTCATCATGGTGTATTGGGGGCAGTAAAGTAGATCGAATAATTCGCATAACGTCTTCATGATGGCTCTATCGCCCTAGGCATCTAATCGTTTCTCACCACGACCAAGTTTCTGTGCTTCATCGAGGTTCCCCATGCTCGTCATCATCTACTTCCCGCTCACCGCACCAGCCCCAGACACTCGTCCGCCACACTCTTGACCCTGTCTTCCGTGCCCCTGCTCTTCGCGTCGCGCACCCAGGCCGCAACGTCGAGGTTGGCCGCCTCCGCCGTCGACGTCTTGAGGATTGTGCCCAGCGCGACGAGCGCGCGGTACAGCACCTCCGAGTCCGTCTGGTCCTTGACGACGGCGCCGAGCAGCACAATCAGCCGGCGGCGCTGCTCGGGCGACAGCAGCTTCTCCTTGTTGACGAGCACGGAAAAGTTGAGCGCCGACGTGGTCAGCGCGATGAGCATGTTGCGGTTGAACTTGCCGATGGGCTCGCCGCTCTTGACGCCCGCGAGGCGCTCCAGGAAGGCAATGGCCTTGTCGGCGTGGGAGCTGGCCAGGCTGCGGCCCTCGGCGGAGCCAAACAGGTTGGCGACGGTCCGCGCGGCCATCATCGGCGCGTTTTCACTCGGGGCCGAGTCCGCCGGGATCGACGAGCTGATGGCCACGTCGAGCACCGTTCCGTACTGGGGGTCCGAGTACTCGGCCACCAGCGGGTACTTGGCCATGCAGCGCAGTACGTCCAGGCCCGGCAGCCGGTCGCCGTATGGCCACTGGAGGACGATTCTAACGACCAGATCCAGTGCCTTGGGCGGGATCGGCTTGGACGACTCGAGAGCTGCCCGCAGAGATTGGAGCACCGCCTCCTCTCCAGGGTTCAATGCCGCGTCTTTGCGGCCAGACGAGACCATGTTCTTATTGATGCTCACAATCTTGGCAAAGATGGCTGCAGGGTGGTTAGCACGTAACCCTGACACTCTCGAGCGATGATACACACCTTCGTACTTGGCAGCCGAGATGCTGAGGTACTCCTTTTGAGGAACCACGCGCGGCTCGGGCTGTGACGCGCCCCCAGGCCGGTACCGTGACTCGGTGCCGTAGGGGTCGGTCCCGGCGGACTCCGACGACTGACCGAGCGTGGCGCCCTTGGTGTTTTCGGTGATGAAGTTAGCGACATTGTCGAGGTAGGTGAGGGGAAGCTCGTTGTCGCCGAGGAACTTGGTCGCCCGCTCGTATGGATTTTCGGACAGGTTGTACGGCAGCTTCAGCGGAGGCTTGCCATCCTCAATGTCCACGTCAAACACGTAGTCGTACGACTGGCCGTTGTATTCCACCTTTTTGCCCGTGCTGCCGACGGCATCGACGACGGTGCCAACGTTTACCCACTGCTGTTGGCTCACCGACCACTGGTGTGCCGTGACGTTGCCGTTGCTCTCCTTGATCATCTGCACTTGGCCTTCCTTGGTGCCAGACTTGGACGTCAGGAACTCGGGGCCAGGGAGCTTCTCCTTGTTGATTCCGCCGACCTGCTGCTGCGGAATCGACGACGACTTGACCGACTCCTCAAACTCTGTCAGCGTCTCCTGATCCGCCACCTGATCCGGGCGGCGCGTAAAGACACGAGCGACGCCATCGCTGGCGCCGGTCACGATGTCGCCGGTGTCGGGGTTCGCAGCCACGGTCCAGACGGAGATGGCGGGGTGGGTTATGGTCTGAACGCACTCCAGGCCTCTCCATATCCTCACGGTTCGGTCCTCGCCGGCGCTGACCAGCTCCCCAGAGGGCAGACTGGACAGCGAATAGACGAAGTTCTCATGGCCGTGGAGTTCCCCGACCTGCTGTCCGTTCAACCTCCACAGTCTCAGCGTCCCGTCGTTGCTGGCGCTGGCAATATCGGCACCGCTGGGGTGACCGCTCGGGACCCTGCACAGCGCCCGGACGACGTCGGGGGTATGGATTGTCGATTTGGGCATGACCTCGCCCGCGGTGGATTGCGTCAGATCGAATACGCGGATGCTCTTGTCGGCACAGCCAGTCACCACTGTCTTGTCGTCGAGTGCCACCACGTTCCAGACAGACATGCCCTCGTGGCCGCTCAGCATAAACTCTGTCTCCCACTTGGTCAAGTTCCAGACGCGGGCCTGGCCATCCCATCCCCCAGACACGAGGTAGTTTCCGCTCGGAGACACATCGAGAGTACAGACGTTGTGGGCATGCCCGACGAGCAGGCGCTCCGCATTATCCGCAGATGTTGATTGCGGAGACTTGACCTCGATGATGGTGTCCTTGCCACCAGACACCACCAGGCCATCTGGGTGGTCCTTGGCAGGGGGGAGAAAGGTCAACGAGTTGACGTATTCGGAGCCTCGGCTGACGAGGGCGCCTTCAAAGGACGGCGGGGAGCTGGGGCTGCGCCGCCAGATGCGGACGGTGCAGTCTCTGGAAGCGGAGAGGACGGTTTCGGGCGAGGGGAAGCAGACGGCTCGGACCTGCAGTTGAAGTCAAGTTAGCAGAGCCCGGCAGCGAGGGCATCGCGATGGTGGGCTCTTACATCGGCTTCGTGGCCGAGAAGCTGCGCTGACAGCTTGAAGTCGCCCGCCATGTTGATCTCGTGCTCTTCTGAGATGGCTATCTTCCCGTTGGGAATCCCCAAAGATTCCGTGTTCTGTTGGGAACGGATGCCTGGCGGTGTTGAGTCGACAGGTGGCAGCTTCGACAGGCAGAGCGGGTGGAACGGTCAGGACTCAGGAGGCAGAAGATGACGTAGTTGCGCTTGCGATTGACGTGGCTATTTACAGAAACGAGACGGATAACACAAGAGACGCGAGAAAAAAGCAGACGGGAGAGACGTAGGGCCCGAGCAGATGTGACGGGCAGCGCGTCTCTTCGTGTTGTTGGTGGATGATGATGGAAGCAGGTGGATGGAGCTTCCACGATGATGTGACCAGCAAGGTGGCCAGGTTGCAGTGACAGGAGCTACCCCGCCTTCTGTGGCCACAGCGCCTCAGCGCTCGTTACAGTGGGGGTATAGTGGACGTTTCTGCCGCGGTTTCGGCCGGGCGGTGAGGTCGATAAGCCGATTAAGAACCCGCCCCACTGGATCCCCGCCGAAAAAGAGCTGCAAACTGCCCCGCCGACGGCTGAAACGCTGAAACCCTCCTCTCCAAGCTGTCATCACCACCTTCGCAGGAGGGCGCTTGTTTTTGGCAGTAGTCGTTCCTTGAACCTCTTCATCCTTTCATCCAGCCACTGCGGCTCCTCCTGTACCAGCTGGCGACTACCTCACGCGATCACGATTCTCCTTTTGTCAACAGTTTCTCGGCGTTGCCGCACGACCTGGCTCGACGCGGTTTCCCCTGAGCTGAACGACGAGGCACGCCGCATTGCAACTGTCCTTTGACGACCGCTACACGCTGTTACGAGATTCACGACCGTTACGACTTTCGAAACACACTCGATACCTTGTTACTGACGACTTGTAACGCCAAAATCCCCACGCGCCTTGTTGCGCCCTGTACCACAACGCATTCCCTCTTCGAACATCACATCCCCTCTCGTCAAGGCTTGAGACTGCCGATTCAGCAGCCATGGCGACTGAAGCGCCTCTCAACTTTGTCCCGCTGACCTGCCACGGCCACTCTCGACCGGTGACGCACATCAGCTTCTCCAGCCTTGACAGCAATGGACAGTACTTTATGATCTCTGCTTGCAAGGGTAAGTTCTCGTCCCGAGTCCCCGAGTCGACAGCACGACATGCGCTGACCACATCCCAGATGGAAACCCAATGCTCCGCGATGGCATTAATGGAGACTGGTAATTGACCGCCCTTGGCTACCCTTCAATCCGAGACTGCTGCTGACCTTGCCACAGGATAGGATCGTTTTTGGGTCACAAAGGAGCTGTCTGGCAGGCGAGGTTGAGCCCCGACCAGGCCTTTGCCGCTACCGCGTCGGCAGACTTTACTGCGTATGTTTCACTCCCTTCCTCTATTCTGACGGCAGCCGTATGCTGACATTCTCTAGCAAAATCTGGGACACCCACACGGGCGAGCAGATTGCCACCCTGCAGCACGATCACATCGTGCGCGCCGTCGCCTACCCACCCGACAACTCCGACCTCGTTGCTACCGGCGGCATGGAGAAGAAGCTCCGCGTCTTCGACGTCGCCGAGCTTGCTGGCTCCTTCACCGGAACGCCCTTGACGATCCCGGCGTCTGCTGGCTTTGAGATTGGCGAGGGCGTGCACACCAGCTCCATCAAGTTCATCTGCTGGACCCAGGACCCTAACATTGTGGTGACGGCGTCGGACAAGACCCTCCGCTGGCTCGACCTGCCCAGCCGCGCGTGCATTCACCATGAGGTGCTCGACGGCGAGATCAAGTCGTGCGAGATGGTGTCGCTCTCGGGCAGCGCCGCGTCACCCGACAACATTGGGGGCGGCAAGCCGGTGCTCGCCGTGGCCGCGGGCAAGACGGCCTACTTCTGGGGCGGCGACCAGGCCATGGACGAGCTCAAACGCATCGTCGTGCCGCGTTCCATTGCCAGCGTCGCCGTCGACCTTAAGGGACGCAACATTGTGGTGGGCGAAGAGCCAGGCACTTGGGCCAAGGTGATTCGCTTCGACGACGAGGTCGAGATTGAGACGCTCAAGGGCCACCACGGCCCCATCTGGTCCATTGCGTTTTCCCCCGATGGCAAGCTCTACGCGACGGGCTCCGAGGACGGCACCATCAAGCTGTGGAACAACACCGAGGGCCATTACGGCCTCTGGAAGAACGGCGCGAACCAGGCGCCCTCTGCCGAGTAGAGCGAGGCGGAGCGCATCACGACCAGCGCTCGGGTTTGGCGAGGCGAGGGTTCGTACTCACACGCGAGTACCGGCCTCAGCCCATCGAGCAGCCGCGACGAGTCCGACAGCAGCTTCGCAGACACGGGAACGAGCTCTGCGGCGAGCTCTGGCGAGGGGGCCAAGAGAGGCGGACCCCCTAGCGAGGAGCACCCCGCGAACGTGAGTTGGAGACTGGGACACTCGTCTCAGTACTGAGACGATGGAGCCGACGATGCATGCTTGAGGACGCATTCTAATTGTACATGATACGAGGGACAGGACCATGGCAACTCCAGTGGAGAAGCGGGCAATGGACACGGGCATGGCTATCTTACTCGCCAGTGGGACGCCTGTGCATTTTACTGCTATGCGTTGGAGATGATGTGGCAGCATCGTGGACAGCAGTATCCTGAAGAGCAGTACTCTGGAGAGCAGGACCCTGGCGGCGAGCAGTACCCTGGGGGCGAGCAGTTTCCTGGGGGCGAGTGGTATCCCGACGACGAGCAGTACCCTGGAGGCGAGTATTCTGGTGGCGAGCAGTACTTTGGAGGCGAGGACTGAGGCGGTGCCTTGTCTCGTGCTACGCTGGCCTTTGGCCGGCATCACGACGCTGACTCACTGAGCAGTGCCTTAGGATAGCTCGTAACACGACATGGCGTAGACGCAGATGCAGATAACTGATTGAGCTCTTTAATACACGATTTGCATCTGTCTAGGACAAGCTTGCCATTTATCCCGTGCTATTTCACCGGCTGCCAGGGAGCGTCAAGGCAGCTGCAAGTCAACGCGTCAAAGGGGGTGAGCTCTTGAACAGGAACATGCTGCATGACTGCAAACAGGCAGGGATTCGGCACATGCAGGGGCGCGGAGTCTGCCGGCTGCCGCGATCTAGACCCTTGGGGGCTGCGCCTTGAGGCTGCCTTGCGCCAGCTCGAGCAAGGCTCCCACAGGTTCTAGGCAGAGGCGCTTCACAGCTGAGTCACTCGGTGAATAGTGGGCGGTTGCCAATTCTCTGCTTAAATGAAAAGACGTTTCAACGGGGAGCAGTTCAGTTGGCCTACCTAGTGCTAAAGCCCCCGCATTATTACATCACCGTTGCCCCGCGATCACAAACAGCCGTGCCCAGTGGGGTGATAACTTGTGCGTGTGTGACGACGCTGAATGATTGTCGGCAACCTGGTTGGAAGAAGAGATTAGGCTGCAGCCGAGGCTGGCCAATATTATGGCGCCTTGCTGCCTGTAGCCGCGACGCGTGTTGACGAGAACGCATTTGTTCCTGGGCGTCCGGTGGCGGCCTCCCGATCTGCGGTCCACTTATGAGGCACACCAACGACCCAACTCTCTCATCGACTTCTTCATCTCGATACAAACATCTAGCAACTTCTTGCACCAGTATCTTCCATCTCGATACAAACATCAAGCAACTTCTTGCGCCAGTATCACGCATACGAATTCGCATCAGTTGAAACAGCCGCATCATCTTGCGAAACGACGAACGAAGCATAGAAACGAGGAACCGTCCCAGACCGCGACCATCTTCCTGCTGCCCTTGATAGCAACTCGACCTCGCTCGCCGGCATCATGTCCAGGTTCAACCAGTTTGGCCACGCGCCGGTCCAGCTGCCCCTTTGCGGCTGCTTCGTCATCGTCAGCCATGAGAGGAAATGGCTGCCCATGATCAACCTCGACGCCCACGCCACCATCCTCTCCTCCACCTCGCGCACCACCCTCACCCAGACGTTTGTCAACCCGCACAGCGACTCCAGCCTGGACGAGGTGCGCTACGACTTCCCCCTCTACGACGGCGTCTCCGTCGTCGGCTTCACCTGCGCCGTCGGCAGCCGCGTCATCCGCGGCGTCGTCAGGGAGCGCGAGGCGGCCAAGAAGACGTTTGACGACGCCGTCAGCAGGGGCGAGACGGCGGGCCTGCTGCAGCAGAACGCGCGGGCCGCCGACGTCTTCACCACGACGCTGGGCAACGTGCCCGCCGGCGAGACGGTCAAGGTCGAAATCACCTACCTCGGGGAGCTCGGGCACGACGCAGAGGCCGACGGCGTGCGCTGGACGCTGCCCACGAGCATCGCGCCCCGGTATGACGGCAGCCCGTTGGCGGCGACGCGCAACAAGACCGCTGCGGGTGGCAAGATTTCCATCACCGTCGACGCCGAAATGGCCGACGGCTGCCCCATCACCAGCATCCAGTCGCCGTCGCACCCCATCTCCGTTAGCATCGGCAAGACGTCGGCCGCCTCCGCCTCCGCCAACGAGCCCCCGTCGCTGCGGAGGGCATCCGCAACGCTGTCCCTGGGGTCCACGGAACTCGACAAGGACTTTGTCGTCCTGGTCGTCGCCGGCGGCCTCGGCAACCCCACGGCCCTCCTCGAGACGCACCCCTCGGGCGGCAGGGCCCTCATGACCACCCTGGTGCCCAGGTTCAACCTCCCCGCCGGCAAGCCCGAGGTCGTCTTCGTCTGCGACCGCAGCGGCAGCATGGGCGTCGGCGAAAAGATCCCCAACCTCGTCGCCGCGCTGCAAATCTTCCTCAAGTCGCTGCCTGTCGGCGTGCGCTTCAACATCTGCAGCTTCGGCTCGCAGCACAGCTTCCTCTGGGATCGCTCGCGCCTCTACGACCAGGATGCGCTCGACCAGGCCGTCGCGCACGTCAACACCTTTGGCGCCAACTTTGGCGGCACCGAGATGTACGCGCCGCTTGACGAAACCTTCAAGAAGCGCTACGCCGACATGAACCTCGAGGTCTTTCTGCTCACGGACGGTGAGATCTGGGAGCAGGAGCAGCTGTTTACCCTCATCAACGACAACATCGAGAGGACAAAGGGGGCCATCCGGGTCTTTACCCTGGGCATCGGCGAGGAGGCGAGTTCGTCGCTTCTCAATGGCGTTGCCCGAGCAGGCGGTGGATTTGCGCAACGCGTGGCGGCCGACGAGAAGTTGGACAAGAAGGTTGTTCGCATGTTAAAGGGGGCACTCACGCCGCACGTCTCAGACTATGCGTTGGAGGTCAAGTATGAAAAGTCTGGAGCTGACGACGGCGGCGATGACGGCGACTTTGAGATTGTCGAGAAAGTCATGGACGGCCTGTCCATTGACATCAAGGACAATGGAAAGGCGGAACCAGAGTCAAAGGAGCCCATTTCGCTCTTTAGCCCGGACGTCAAGGACGAGGACTTGGAGATGCCCGACTCCTCCGCCACCATCGACGCCAAGTTCAGTGGCCTCCCAACCGTTGCGCACCCGCGATACCTCCAGGCGCCCTTTCAGATTCCGGCGCTCTTCCCGTTCAGCCGCACCACCGTCTATATCCTGCTGTCCGACTCTGCACCCCACCGCGAGCCCACATCTGTCGTGCTCACGGGCACATCTGACCACGGGCCCCTGAGGCTCGAGATTCCCATCACGAAGCTCGCCGAGAAGGGCGCCACGATCCACCAGCTCGCGGCGCGCAAGGCGATCCAGGAGCTCGAGGAGGGCCGGGGCTGGATCGCGCACGCCAAGGACCCCAAGGGCAAGCTCCTGAAGGAGGCGTACGAGGGCCGCTTCCAGCTTCTGGTGCAGCGCGAAGCGGTGAGGCTGGGCGTCGAGTACCAGGTCGGCGGCAAGTGGTGCTCGTTTGTCGCCGTGCAGGAGAATAGCGACAAGGACAAGGACAAGGAGCTGGGCGAGTTTGAGGTGCTTCACCCAGAGGCCGCAGCTGGGGTGCCCACCATGTTTGCCGCTGCTGCGGCTCCCAAGATGCGCATGGCGACCATGGCGAGAGCCGGTCCCGTCATGGCCTCCCCCTTCGCGTCTCGACGGTCTGCTCCGCATCCCTCGCCTCCACCGCCGGCGCCGACGGCGGCGCCCAGGGGCGCGTCAGTGGCGCTTTTCGGATCGTCACTTGCAGAGTCGGCTTCGACTCCCACACCGTCCGCGTTTGGCTCAGCAGCCCCCGCGGGGGGGTTCGGCGGCGCGGGACCGGGCTACGGCATGGAAAAGAAGGAGAGTTCGTCGTACTCCCTGGACCTGGAGTACGACGATGACGATGCTTTTGGCTGCGAATCTGAAGATATGGATGACGGGGCCGGGCTGCTGGACGACACACCCGCGGCAGACGCCGCCCGCAGCAGGATTTTGGGCAGCGGCACGGGCAACTCGCTCGCCGCCCTGGCCGCCCTGCAGACCTTTATCGGCAGCTGGGCGTGGAGTCCGGAGCTGGAGAGCATCATCTCGGTGAAGCAGCAGCAGACGTCAGCGCTGCAGCTGCCGACGGTTTCGGGGAGCGCCAGCCAGGGGGACGTCCTGGCGACGGTGTGCGCCGTGGTGTTCCTCAAGAAGAGGCTCGCCAGCGAAAAGGACGCGTGGGAGCTCATGGTGGACAAGGCGGAGCGCTGGCTCGAGGACCAGACGGCGGTGTCGGCGGCGACCTTGGAGGAGATGGTTGGGGCTGCTGGGCTGATTTGAGCTTGGGACGACTGACTGGTGACTTGGGGCGTGCTGGACATGGGCTGGTTGACTTTGAGTGATGCATGATGTAGCCCAGCCTATCTTCCTTGCTGGCGACGGTGGGAACTAAGGAGTAATAACGGACGCCCCTTAATATACTCAGAAGTACTAATCTACAGAAGCAAAGTAATCGTGACTTTACTACCTAGTCTATTATACGAGTAGTATTTATCGTACTAGGACTAAGAGTCAGACAAGTTATGACCCCCTTACTTATCACAGCTTCCCTTATCCTATAAAGCGCAGAACTTCTGGGGATCCCTATCGCGATGCGACATGGAAGGCCGACATATGTTTTCTGACGAGGACTCGAGGCTATTTTATCCGAGTTGAGTCACCTGATCACGTGTCAAGGCTCTCGCTACTGCGCATTTCCCAACCCGTCGTTCACGATGCTCACCCAGACCTGCACACCTCCCAGTGCCCAGTTGCCCGCCATGTCGTTGACGGTGGACGCAGTCCGCCCGAGCGAGGCCGAGTTCAAGGCGATGTATGAGAGAGGATACCGAATGTGGACTGCACTCTGGGAGAAGGCCATGGCGGACAAGCACCTGCCGCAAGAGCGCCTTACCGACCTTTGCTTTGCGTTTCCCAACCACCCCTACTTCCCGAAAGACCTCAAGCTCGAGTCCTTTTCAAATACCGCCATTGTGAGGGGGAAAACCACTTGGGCTACCTCCCAAGGGCCCTGCGATCTCTCGTCATTTCAGGAAGATGTTATCATCAGTGTGGCTTCAAGTTGCGCAACGACGATTGTCTTCGTTCCCGATTCACATCCGGCACTGAGAAACGCGGACTTGTTCGGCAATGAGAACACCCACGTTCCCATACTAATGCTTGCCTGGGCATACATACTTTCAGCAAGATGGGCTGAGCTCATCCCTGGAGCATGCTCGCCTAACTATGGCGACCACGAACATCAGTCGACCGCCGGGAGCACATCGAGAGGGCTAGAAGACGAAGATTCCACTGTTGTGGTATATGTTGGAGATGTGGATGGAGATGCTGCTCGGTGGTGGACAGCCGTCTTGTCAATAGACAGTGGTTGGGACGCGTCAATCCGGAGCGACAAAGGCTTTCTTCTCTACGCACCATGGTCCATCAAAACCCAACCAGGGCATACTTTCGTCGTCTCAGCAAACATCCGGCCTCGCTCACACACTACGACTACCCGTACTCCATCCTCCAGCACTGCTATCCGCTATCTGTTGGAGTATTGTTCCCTCCATGATATCGCCGACCAGAGCCAAGCAGCCCTCGCTGCGGCCTTGCTCATTCCGATGGCAAAACAAGACAGCAGAAGAATCCACCTACCCATTCCAAGACTGTCTCAAGAGGTATCAAATTGCAAGAAAAGGACACAAATGATTTCGGCTTGGGACGGGGACCTGTGCCAATTAGATCGACTACTCACGCTGAGCTGCAACTCGCGAGGACTCAGAAGCTTTTTGAACAGCGTGTTCTTCGACCCCGGCGTGGACTGCCATGTCTGCGGAGCTTGGTTGCAGGGCTCATTTGCATTTCTCGACTCCGAGCAGGCTCAGGACCCGCAACTCCGCTTGCTGACATTCATAAATAGAGACCCGATCTTGGGGTTTCTCTGGCTTGGTGCGTTTATCACAGGCGCCGACGAGCGTTGTCTACAAGAAGCTCGAGCGGGCTGGTGGAAAGTCGATCTTAGCGCTGCTGCTTGGACTGGAACGCACGTATCCTTTATTCAAGGGCCCGCCCTGAAAGCTTCTCCTGCTACTCACCAGATTTTGCGAGCTGACGAATGCCGACTTTTGTACTTTTGTCACGAACAAGCCCATGCGATTCAACCACTATTCCCATTTGCACCGTTCGGCTCCACTGCTTTGGAAGACACGGATCTTGACGTTCGGCGACACGTTCAATGCTCGGCAGTTCATGGCCTCACATACGACGGTTTTGCCTGGGACTGCAACAATGGCAGGAAGGTTTATCAGGGAGTTGAAGATGTGCTGGCAGCTACCATTCGCTCGAAGGCTACGCAACCGGCTGTTTGGAACAGCAGCGCTACCGTCATGTATGTCGATATGGACATTGAGGATGAAGTGTCGGAAATGGTAACGAGGAATGTATTTACCTGGCTTCGAGGCGATGACGGATTTCCCGTGGCGGAGAGAGCCATCCGCGAACATGAGTGGATCGAGAATCTAGAGTCGGACGATGACAGTCCGATAGAGGGAGATGTTCGGTCTACGGCTGGAGGGAACCTTGGTGGCTGGTTGTTGGGAGTCTCAACCAAAAGATCAAATTCGATCTGACAAGGTGTTCTGACAAATGGAATGGAATGTTGCCGAGTTTACTAAACATGGTCTGTGACTCGTGCTTTCCACTGTCCATGATCTCCCGTCTAAGCAACTCTATATCGCCAAGGATCGGATCGGCGGGGCCGACCACGGCGGGGCACCACAGCCACCCGTAGCGTCGGAGCCGAGGGAGGGGACTTCGTATAAAGTCTTGCATCTACAGACTCCACTGACGCTGATTCTGCTGCAAGGCCTCATGACGCACTCCATGTAGCACCTGGAAGCAGACTTTGCCGACAGGAGTTTGCATTCGGCATGGATGCAGGGCGTCGAGTGGAGTGGGTGATGCCACACACGGAACCTCGATGTCAAAGTGATCAGTCGTCTCTTTGGCTCTCGCAAACAAGACGCAATGCCATGGTAGTGACTACGAGGTATTGACACCGCATTCGGAGTATTAGCTTGCGATGGTGGTTCTGGCGACCGGCGTTAAAGAATATTACGAGCACATGTGATAGCCAAGCACTTCAAGCCGAGGTAGAAACACGGCATATGCACTATTTTAACGTACCTAAATGCTAGGCACGGCACCGGACTTGATCAAGATTATGCTTGGCTCGCCAACATAGTAAAGACGGTCTTAGGCAGCATTCCAGATAGCTCCTAATAATACGATGATTCGCCAGGCCAGTTCAGGTTTAGCCTATCTTCTCAGACCAACGAAGTAGCGCCTATCCAGACTAAAGATGGGCCGCTACATAGCCAATGCCGAACTAATTATTATTAAACTTCCCCAACATCATGTTTAACTTCAACTTGCGCTTGCCGAGTCTACACAGCCCAGCACTTGTTGATTCGTTACGTACACAAGCAACGTAGTATTGTTCGTCTGAAGACATTGTTCTCTGATATTGTGTATTTACAGAATTTCCAACTATCACCCCACAACCCTGCTGTCGAGCTGGTCAAAGCCATTCCAATCACCAAAAAGCAGCGGCGAAAGTGAACAACGCCGATACAGTGACAGGCACAACAAAGCGCCAGCGGCATGTTGTAGCGGCGGAGACTACTGGCACATCAGGCAAGCCGGTGTTTTTTGTCGTAGTGTTATATGTTCGAGAAGTGCCCGAAGCATATGTAGAGCCGCCGATAGGGTACGTTAAAGTCTTCGTAAGAGGAACATGGCCGCAAGTAGTGCATGTCTCGACCGCCGTTGTGAAGCCGTATGGAATATCAGTCGCTTTTGCGAACGACGGTTGACCCGAAATACCCGAATATATCTCCTCAACTGTCCACGTCTGGTCGGTAGTACCGCTAGGGCAGAAGACAGTATATGAAGTCGTGTAGGTACTGGTATATGCGCAACCTTCGCAAGCGCATTCGAGGCATTCCGGCATACATATAGTGAGTGTTTCTCCTGGAGCCGGCGGAGAGGTCACTGATGGCCGTGCTGTGGCCATACCGACACAGTCCGTAACAATACTGGTTGTGTACGAGAAGCATTGAGAGGTTGTAGTTGACGCAGACATGGCGAGAGAGTATAGTGCGCTGAGTAAGGGATGAAAAAGATAATAGGAACGAGGAGGAAAGGCAGAGGCAGGAATGGATGAAAGATTCATTGAATTAAATTGTATCTTGACATGGGGATATATATTGAACGCCGTCAACGGACTACACTCTACCGGACCCAAACATACGAGTGGAAACTTCCGTCAATAGTTCCATTCTATCGCAGAGGCCAAGAGCAGGTTAGATTAGACTTTTGCTATACTTTTGCCAAGTACAAGTTCGGCCAGTTACAAATTCTCGAAGACATTTAGAACAAGAAGCCACAGGGGTATGAGAGCATAGTCTGTAGTCCGTAAAGTCAAAACTATACGAGACTTGGCGTAGCAGCAGGTCAACATATACCAGCTTCACTAAACCACATCTTGCCCTATATGTATATATATATTAGATGGTTTTTATTATCCTTTGAAGCCTGTAACATTCCAAAGAGTCATATCCATCACCTGTTTTAAATTTATTCCATTTACATCGACGCCTCAAGAATGCATCCTCACCTCACGGTGGCTGCCTTAGCCGGCCTTGCTGGAAGAGACAGGCTTGGTCGAAATGCATTACGAGACGTGGCATCTCCCATGTCCATTTGCTCTACATATATCACTACATATCTGGTGCATGCCCCTTGCGAGCAGTCTCATACGCTATCGATCACTCCATCTGAGTTATGTTCCACGCAAACTGGAATCACATCAGAAACTCGCACAGGCACATTGGGCGCAAACACGGAGACGGGGGAGGTTTCATCAGGTGCCGCCGCTTCAAGCACAGCTATATCAAGCACGGACACGGGACGGGGGACGACTGCACCGGGTACGGCTACATCAAACACGGACACATCAAGCACAGTTTCATCAAACACGGGAAAGAGAACGGGAATGACTACATCAAGCACAGGGACTCGCACGGGAACATCTGCATCAGACACAGCCACTTCAAGCACGGACCTATCAAGCATGGCCATTTCAAGCATGGGAACGGGAACGACGACATCAGACACAGTCACTTCAAGCGCGACCACATCAAGCAGGAACACATCAAGCACGGCTATATCCAGCACGGCCGTATCCAGCACGGGAGCAGGAACGATATCAGGCATGGGAACGGAAACGGGAACGGCTACATCAAGCACGGTTACGTCAAACACGGGAACGGGAACGGGAACGACTACATCAAGCACAAGAACTAGCACCACAATGACCACATTTGACACGACCACTACAAACACGGTTACTTCGAACACAGGAACGGGGACAGGAACGACTACATCAAGCACAGAAACTAACAATGGAACAACTACATCAGACACGGCCAGTTCAAGAACGGCTATATCGAATACGGGAACGGGAACGAGAACAACTACACCAACTATAGGAACTAGCACAGCAACGGCTACATCAAGCACCGCCATATCAAGCTTGGACACATCAAGCACCGCCATATCAAGCACAGACGCATCAAGCACGGCTACATCAAGCACGGCCACATCAAGCACGGGAACGGGAACGGGAACGGAAACGGGAACGGGAACGACTACATCAAGCACAGAAACTAGCACAGAAACAGCTGCATCAGACACGACTAGCTCAAGTGCGGCTACATCAAGCACGGCTACATCAAGCACGGCTACATCAAGCATGAACACATCAAGCACGGACACACCAAGCACAGACGCATCAAGCACAGCTACATCAAGCACGGCCACATCAAGCACAGGAACGGGAACGACTACATCAAGTATAACCACATCGAGCACGGCCATATCGAGCACAGAAACTAGCACAGAAACAGCTGCATCAGACACGACCAGCTCAAGTGCGGCTACATCAAGCACGGCTACATCAAGCACGGCTACATTAAGCACTGCCATATCGAGCACGGCTACATCAAACACTTTCATATCGAGCACGGCCATATCAAGCACGGGAACGGGAACGACTACAGCAAGCACAACCACATCAAGCACGGACATGCCAAGCACGGACACGCCAAGCACGGCTTTCTCAAGTACTGGAACGGGAACAACTACATCAGATATGGAAACTAGCATGGGGACCACTACATCAAGCACAGGAACTAGCACGGAAACGACTACATCAGGCATGGCCACCTCAAGCACGGCTGCATCAAGCACGGACACGGGAACGGGAACGACTGTATCAGGCTTGGACACTAGCACATCCACTTCTAGTTCCAGCACGGCATCGACAAGTATTGATCCAGAACCGACTGGTGTGGACTGTCCAGCCGGCCAAAATCGTTGCGGTGGCGGATGTATTGAGGAGATCAGGAGCTGTTGCGGTGCTAGCGGGGTGTCATGTCCCCCAGCGTATGATTGTCGATGGTCGGATAGGTTCGGCGGCTTCTGGTACTGTTATTATTATTCTACGGACTAGTTAAGGATTGACGCGATGCGAGGTGTTAGACAAGGGTCGCTCGTATTAACATGGACAACGGCGGCCCAGACACGGCCATAGCAATGTCTCGCGTCGCCATACTTATTCGAGAGTAAATTAGGTATGAGAGCAGGGACCTAGGGCGGCTAGATTGTAACAAATAGGGCACTTGCTTGACCCCCAATAGTCTCAAACGACCTCGTAATATCCGAAAATGTGACACACTCATGCTATCTCCGTCTTGGAAGTCTCCTTCCCGTACTCCTGGGGATCTCTGTTGGAGGTGGTAGCAGCGCCTTGGACCAATGCGGCGAGTCCAATCTCGCGGTTGATTTCCTCCATTCTCTCGAAATCAGCCTGGGCAGTTCCCTCGGAACCAAATATGACATCCATCTCTTCAAGTGTCAAGCGCTTCGTCTCGGGCACGAAAACCCATATGAAACCAGCGCCTAGGAAGGTCAAGATGCCAAAAAGAATGTAAGTGCCGAATGTAATCTTCGAGAGCATGTCAGGGGTGACCTGTCCGACAATGAAGTTGTTCCTGTGAGGTCAGTAAGCAAGGCAGAAGATGAGCCAGGGTTCTAACTTTGACTTACATCCAATTGCTCGAGCTTCCAAGGGAGACTCCGTACGGCCGAGATGAGAGAGGCCAGATCTCAGCAACGATAATCCAAGCGCATGGACCCCATGAGTAGCCGAAATGAACAACAAAGAGCCAGACCATGGCTACCGCGGCCCAACCGGCAGCTGGATTCGAAGACAGTCGGTCACCATACGCGCCGAATATGCCAGCAATTATCATGTGGCAAATTGCCATTCCAATAGCGCCGATGATAAGCACGGGCTTTCGGCCGACGCGGTCAATCCACAGCACTGCCGGGATGGTTGCGAGGAACATCATGATGCCGACCACGCCCGTAGCAAGCAGCGAGATCTCAGTTCCATCCAGGCCGAGCTGCTTGAAGATCATTGGTGCATAATATAGCACGGCGTTAATTCCAGTCCACTGTTGGAAGAACATGGTGATTGTGGCGACGGCGACACGCTTACGCATCGATTTCGTCTGGAATAGCGACTTGATGGCGACAAATTGTAGTTTGAACGTGTTCCAGGTCGTCTGCTCGCGCAGGGACGGGAATTTCTCGGCCACGGTGCGCTTTTCGAACAGAGATTGCGCTTTGATCTCGAGGAACTCTAGCTCAACCAGCTCGTTATCCTCTGGAAGCCCTCGAAGACTGGCTAGGACTTTGCGTGCGTCGGCTTCGCGGTCATGGTGTACCAACCATCGAGGGGAAAATGGCATGAACATCATTCCAAAGAAGAGTATCAAGGCAGGGCCGAGTTGGAGGCAGATGGGGATGAGCCAAGCCGCATCGCTCTGCGTCTCGAGGGTCGTCCCACCGATGTAATTGGTTCCGCTAGAAGAGTCAATGTTGAGGAGTGTGTACAATCGGTTGGGAAGAAGCACGTTACTCACAAGTCAATCCAGAAACTGATCATGATTCCGAAACAGATGGCGAGCTGCTGGAGCGCCACCAGCGCTCCTCGCACCTCTGGAGGAGCGCATTCGGAGTTGTAGATGGGGACAACCATGGACAGACTGCCAACGCCCATACCACTATAATTAACATCAGCAAGTGTTGGGGATTAGCCGGAGCGAAAAGGAATGCGTGCGCATACGTGATAAAGCGACCGGCAAGAATTGCTTGATATCCAACATGGCCTGCGGTAGCTTGGATTACAACACCAAGCATGAAAACGAGAGTGGCGACGAGGATGCTAAACTTTCGCGAAATGGCTTCCGCAAGGAATCCAGAGAGCAAAGTCCCCAGCCAGGCGCCAAGCTCCAGGATTGATGTGAGCCATCCCTTCTTCGTCTGGTCCGCGTTCGGGTCCATGGGAGCGTATTCGCCCATGTCTGCCAATTGTGTGAGCATCAGTGCTGAGGTACGACTTGGTCTGTGTGACTGGGGTCGGACTCACGGGACTGGAAAGAGGGCATTGCCAGAACACCGGAAAACATTCCTTGGTTGTATCCATACAGGACACCTCCAATGCATGCAAATGAAGCAATCGAGAAGACCTTGAGGTTCTTGACTAGCGCCGCTGGGCCGCTGGCCCCCATGAGGGCCTTGCGTCTGTGCAGGGCAGCATCGTAAATTTGGGGACCTGTGTCGGCACCACCGCCCATGTTGGCAACTTGTCTTTGTCTGGTGGCGTCAATCGATGGCCTCTTAGGGTGGTGATGGGAGCCTGACGAATAAATCAAGCTCAAGAGGTTGGAAATAGGTTGTTGAGTGACTGCCCTTGTACGAGGAACACTCCTGCAAGTGTGGGTTGTGCAGGTATATATATAAATGCTACAAGGCGATAGCTTGCACGGCGGTTTCTTCCGGCGCACGTATCCAATCTAGTCAGTACCCCGGCCGGGGCCATGCTACTCTCCAAGGACAGTGTAGACGTAGACGAGTCAAGAACAGGAAGTGACGGCAAAATCGTGCCCGCCGCTTTCGCTTACCGGCTAAAGCTATGAGCCGCGACATCAGACGATATAACGTGTCCCTGGGCAATACGTACACGGGATCAGGTGACCCATCTCGTACTTGGAGATCGGCACGAACCAGGCTGGGGAAGATGTAAAAAAAAGCACGAGGGGAAATACCCCATGGGGATGTGCCATGTTGCTCACCTGTTTACTGGTACCTGGCAGTGGGCCAGTTGCGGCATAGTGTACGGACTAGTCCGCACCTACTTGGTACTTCATACCCGGTGGCTTGTGGGCCGCTTTTATTTAGCCTAAAGACCAGGCAAAATCGGCTAATCTTCCGATCGCAACATGCTGAGCTGAGCCAGTAGGCAGTGTTGGCTTGTCCCCTTGACTGACAACATGAAGCAGAGACCTACACGCAGAAGAGCTATGGATCTCTCTTCAGTTCTGCCTTCTCCCCTTTCCATTCCGTTCTTCAATAGCTCTAGCACTTTATCGTCGGCTAGCTAGATTTTACATAATTAATTGATGAAGAGGGGCAAAACACACCTGGGACGTCGAGTAAGTCGTAGAGGCTATGTACGGCCGCCAAGTCGGTTCAATCGCGGCGTGCAATTAAAAGGCAAAAGACAGGGGGGGCAGTTTATTGTATTTAGCCGGTGAAAAATATAGAGCATACTATGAAATAGCAGAAACATTCTGTAGAAACGATAGCTTTATGTTGATGTCAATTGCGTATACGGAGGAAAGCGTGGCTTATTGACGGAGAACGAACACCAAGGATCGAGAGCAGCAGTACGTCGTGTAAGAGGAAAGGCGCTGCCCCTCAAGCAGACTAGCGAGGCTTATATATAACAGTGCAAAGAGACAAAAATAGGCCAAGGCAGCGAAGGCTATCTCAAAAATAGGAAGAAAACCCAGAGCTTGATTGCTTGAGCTATGAAGAGATGAGAGCCCATCCGCTCTAGTGGACACAGGCGTCTCCTGACATGTGTCTGCATCATCAGAGCCCCGCGTCTTCCTCCGTCTTTTTATGGGGTTTCCATTTCTCAATCCGGGGCCAGCACTCCAACAAGTAGCAGATCCTCCAATACCTCCAGCACATTTAAGAAGAACAACAGTAGATTTGGTCTATCCAGAGCCGCTGCACGAGAAGCCAGAGGGACCACCAGCACCCGCACCTGCATGCCCAACACACTTCTTCTGAAAGACGCCGGTGCGAAACCTCGCCGTCCACTCGCGCCCGTCATTGCCGAGCCCGTACTGAAAATTCCACGTGTCGGGAAGCAGCGCACAGCCGCTGACCTCTCTCTTGAGCGACTCGCCGAAGTCGTCGCTGGCGAAGCCGTGTCCCCACATCCAGTACTCGTTGAAGAGGAGTTTGTACGCGCTATCGCAGCCTCCTCGCTTGCCATTGCTGGCTGGCTGACGCGGGGCCTGTGGACTGATCCTGTAGATGACTTGGCTGTTGGCAGTTTGGCCGCCCCCCTTGTAATTCTCGGGGTTTTCTTCAGGGTTGTTGCCGTCGCAGTCATCGACAGCCATAATGAGATACTTGACGCAGTCGTCCTGGTTAGGCTTGAAGTCGAGACCCGGTTGGTTGTCCATAGCGATTTTGACCTCCTCCACGGTCCCTTTGTTGTAGTGGCGCGCAATAGATTCCGAATCTTTATAGAGGATTCCCTGTGAAACGGCATCGGGGCAGAACCGGTCCTTGACAAGATCTTTGAGGTGGTTGCGCGCAACATATTTGCTGTCCTGCAGCCCATTGCACGTAACCTTCCCTTGCAGCCCCTTGTCGTTGCCGTCGGTGTCGGTGCTGGCAGTCTTCGGGTTCTTGTCCTCCGTAACGCCATTCCAGAGCACGCGGACGCCCTGCACCTATTCCCAGCTGCCTTTGTCAGATTTCAGATATCCCTTTAGATTGCCAACGAGATGGCCGTCACTGGTATCGAACGGCACATTGTCGTATGAAAGCAGGTTGGCTATTTCGCCAGCAACAACCGGAGCGGCTGAACAGGAACAGCTAGTACCTCAGTAGAATGGGTTAGGGAAATTGGAAAGAGTACATACCGACAGAGGTTCCCCGAGCAACGAAGGGGCGATTACCCGCTTTGGGCATGCAGTTGACACCCTCACCCATGGCATGAAGAGACACGTGTGAGCCGCCTTGAGAGAAATCGGACCGCTTGCCTTGAGCGTCGGTCGAGCCAACAACAATAATAGGAAGGTCGGGACCTTCCAGTACTGCTGGTAAGCTGTCAAACGTCTGCGCGACCTGGCGTTTTGGCATGGTTGCCTGCAGAGACAACCAGAGGAATGTCCATATTGAAGAGTTCCTTGGGGGTTCTCTTGAAGTCTTGTACAGTGTCATGCCTCTGCGGGACTGAGTTACCCAAAGACATCGTGACAACGATTCTCTTGCGGCGTTCGGGCCTCTTGACTATGTCGTCTACTATCAAGTCCAATGCGTTAAGAATTTGATCGACCCTGCTTTCGTATATCTTGGCTACCACCAGCGTGGCCTCCTTCGAGAGGCCAAACTTTTGTCCGACTGCTTTACTAGCGGTGCAGGTGCCGTGGGAGTCAGAATCTTCGTCAGTTTCAGGTTTCATGTCAATCGCGTCCGCTATGTCAGTCAGGATATGCTCTGCGGCGACATTAGGGAATTCCTGTAGACATATTTCCGTGTTACAGTAGTTCATAGACGTTTATGAGCAAGCAAACTCTTTGCTAGGGGTTGGAAGGTTGCCTTACAGCTTGTTGCGCCTTGAAAGCCACGCCTTTCTCGAGATGGTATACGAAACTCTTGTCTCCATTATGGCACTCGTATACATAATTCTTGAGGTCCTTTATCTCGGGGATGGTACATGAAAAGACAAGGTGGTGATTAGTATTTCGGATGCGAGTTGCCCGACTTAAGAAGGTACATGTAGCATATCAGTTCATGCCAATATAAGCGGCTCACTTACCTTGGCTGGCTGACCATTACTAATTCGGTAACAGCATTCGTTTGGGTAGAGTAGCTGATATCCCGCTTCTCTAATGCTCTTGACAGCATGGCAACGGGCGAACTCTGTGGGATTGCTGGGAGAATGAAGTCGGGTTCGAATTCGAAATTTGGCTCGATGGATTTCACACCAGCATTCTGCTGCGCCTTCTTCACCTCGGACTCAGTCATGTTGACTACCCAGAACCGTACTTCGTCATGGCGGATCCGCGGTCGCCTGATGTCCCTCTGGAGGATGTCTTTAAGGAAGTCCATTCCATCCCAAATGGATTGGTCATAAGGCCATGAAAGAGTTCTTCATTATGAAGATGCAGGAGGACGGGGTACCCGGCGTCAAGAGATCAGAGCTTGGGGGCGACAAGCCTCCTCCTTCCCCAGGAGAAACGGTGACCTGCAATGGAATCGGCAGCGGCAAGTACATGGGCCGTGACCGACTGCGAGACATCATAGAGAAGGAGTTTTGCCCAGATGCGGTAGCCCAGGGGGTCTTGGATAAGGACTCGGGTTCTATTGCTCGCAAGTATCAGAAGGGCACGGTCGAGGAGGTAAATATTGCCATCAGCTACACGCCCAGCCTCGACTTTAAGCCAAACAACAAGGACTGTGTTCGGCTTTTGCTGCATAGGCTTGTCGATGGCTGCGATAGCAACGACCCCAAGAACCCCATGAACTGGAAGGGAGGCGGTGAGGCAGTGAGTGGTGGCGTCACGTACGATGTATCACCCACGAGACGCGACAGCCAGCGGAGAAAGCCAAGGGGGGCGGGTGCGACTCCTCATATAAGCTCCTATTTAATAGCTATGTGGTATGGGGTAATGAGTGGGCCGGTGCAGACTCGGGCCAAGAGTTAAAGGAACAGCTCGGGGGCTGTGCCCTGTTACCCGACACCTGGTCGTTCAGATACGGGCTTGGGTCTGACGGCCGCGAGTGGACAGCTAAGTTCCGAACTGGCGTCTTCCAAAAGGCTTGCGTGGGACGGGCTATTGCGTTGGCAGGCGGATGGGAGGGATGTAACGGCTCGGGCTAGTAAGTCATTGTGGTTCGGAGGCCTGCAATGAAGTGGACAAGACGATAGGGGCTGTTTAAACAGCTACGTATACATACTCCGTTGTATGTGTGTTGCAGTCTTGGCCTCTGTTAACCTCCGTGAGAGATGATGCCCATTGTCCCCGTGAGGAGGTTTGCAATTTCTGCTTTGTGTGTTGATGAAGAGTTCATGTTGCCGCGCCAATAGCCATGGAGGGCTGTACACTCATGTTTGCATGCTTGAATGAGGTCGGGACGAATATGCAACCTCCGCTTTCCTTTACCGTCTTTGCGCAAATCAACGACTGTCTCGTCATGGGGTCCAGCACAGTCGACCGGTGACCCGCCGCCTTTCAAGCGGAAGCGTGAGGACTGCTTGCCTTTTCCCATATGTTCTCTCCAATGGCGGTCATGCCTAACACGACTGACGGTGATTTCATGTGCAAGCGTGCAGCAATGGACTTGTCGAAGTCGTCAACAGCTGGTGGTATGATTGGAGGCCTATTTTGCTGACTTGTTGACCAACCATGCCAAATACAGGCGTGGGGGTTGCATCGATTGTTGGAAAAACAGAATGCGGGGCCAGAGAAGTTGGATCTCGGGATTGGGATGCCGGAGTTTGTAAGTACTTCGTAGATAAGAGACGGGTTGCTATTTATTGCTTGACTGAGATATCTACGACTCACGAGTACGTGGATGCAACGTAGCGATCCAGCTCAAGCCCCTGGTTCACACCCACCGCATCTCCACCCCGCATCACCAATTGGAGACCTGGCAATGATGCCTTGCGGATGGAAAATGGGGGTCAAGCAGGGCCACTAACTCATATCTACAAGCTGAGTCCGCAGTAGGCCCAGTGTAACGCAGAGGCAAAGGCGCTGGCAGGTCGTCACCCTCTGCAGCCCTGCCGTCTGCTTGTAATATCGAAAGCGCAGTTCATGTGGCTTGCGGGGTCAGTCAAGCTTACGACTTCAGACGAATCAGAGAATGACGAAAGAGTCATGATTGTGCAATCTGGCATGTGGATCGCCGGCGATTCGGCACGCCCCCTCGAGGATAAGAGCTATAAACGGAATACGCCGAGTTCAAAATGCCATGAGGAAACATGGCATACACATTTGGCCGTCACCTGTACGGAGTAGGTCCCCTGCGAATAAGTCAAGCTAAGTCAAGTTGCTGCCAGACCACGAGGGGCTAATCGACGTTTGGACTGCAAATACCGCCTCGCTTACAGATGCAGTATCGATATATCTGACAAGCATCCCAATCTCCCCTCTCTTCTCTCCTCTTACATGCAACCATTATCTCTCATCCCAGACAGCATGGCAGACGGCGACCACCAGCACGTGGCCACCGCGGCCGAATCCAACATGGACGAGAAGCACGCAGATGTCCACCGCGGCTCGGTGGCCACGGTGTCCAACGTCAAACCCGGCACCGCCGCCGCGGACCTCGTCGAGGCCATCCGCGCCGAGCATCAGCAAACCTTTGTCGAGGCCGTGTTGCTGTATCCCAAGGCCATCGGCTGGTCTGCCTTTGTTAGCATGGGTGTGATAATGCTAGCTTTCGATCCGCAGCTCATTGGCAACCTGTACTCAACGCCACAGTTTCAGCGCGATTTTGGGTACGAGTACAAAGGAAATGTATGCACACACATGTAAAGCAATCGCGTCCGGTATAAAGGATCATTTGACTGACACGTCATGTCTGTAGTACATCATCGATGCGTCGTGGCAGACCGGCCTCTCGATGGGAAACCCCGTTGGGCAGGTCGTCGGTGCCATCTTTGCTGCGTATCCCATGGACTGGTTTGGGCGCAAGTGCACGTTTAGCGCCTGCGTTGTCCTCACGGCCGGCCTCGTCTTCATCCAGTTCTTCGCGCGGGCCTTTGGTGTGCTCCTCATCGGCGAGTTGCTCGCTGGCCTCGTTCTAGGCATGTTCGTTGTCATTGCCCCAGCGTACGCGTCCGAGGTATGCCCCACGGCCATCAGAGGGCATCTCACGAGTTATGTGAACCTATGCTTCGTCATGGGCCAGCTGCTCGCCAATGGCGTCACGGCGGGAACACAGAAGCTGGAAAACCACTGGGCCTACTCGATACCCTTTGCACTGCAGTGGTTCTGGGTTGCCATAATCCTGCCGGGGCTGTATTTTATCCCCGAGAGCCCGTGGTGGCTGGTGCGCCAGGACCGCATGCAGGATGCGGAGATATCACTGCGGAGACTGGCCTCGCCCAGGGTTAATGTCGCTGCTACGCTGGCGTTTATTGTCGAGACGGACAGGCTGGAACAGGAGCTAGAGGCAGGAAGCACCTACTGGGACTGTTTCCGACCCGTCAACCTGCGTCGGACCGAGATCGCCATGGGAGTTTACTGCACTCAGGTGCTGTCCGGCATCTACCTCATCAACTACGGCACCTACTTCTTCCAACAGGCTGGGCTCCCCACTGACCAGGCGTTTAACATGTCTGTTGGATTCTTGGGTAAGTTGTGTGCTCTCCCATCCAAGTTCATAAAATACCGACTTTCGTATAGCCGTCGGATTCGTGGGCACGCTCGTGTCATGGTTTCTGCTCGTCAGGTTTGGTCGCCGCACGCTCTTCAACAGCGGCCTCTCCATGCTGGTCATATTGCAATTGGTCATTGGCATCCTAGATTGCGTTCCAGGACGACCTGCCAGCGCCACCTGGGCGGAGTCGGCGCTGATGCTCGTGTGGAACTTCTTTTACGACATCTCTATCGGCCCCATCTGCTTCGTGCTATTGTCCGAATGCTCGGCGACTCGTGTGCGTTCCAAAACAATTGCCGCAGCGACGGCTGCGCAGGGGATTCTGGGAATCGTGATGACCGTCGCAATTCCGTACATGATCAACCCAGCCGAGGCCAACATGCAAGGCAAGCTGGGCTTCTTCTTTGGTGGCCTAGCGGCCCTATGCCTGGTTTGGGCGTACTTTAGAGTACCCGAGACCATGGGGCGCACGTATGAGGAGCTTGATCTTCTGTTTGACAGGAACGTGTCGGCGAGGAAGTTCAAGGGGTATCAGCTGGACGGGGCCATCTCGGCTGGGACTGAGTCATAGGAACGAGGGACTTCAGTACTGTACCTTGAGTTTCGCTACTGTAACTCCCTGGATCGAAGAATGGCAATGGTATATATTGAGACTCGGTTCAATGTCATCAGTCCCTTCGGTGTTGTCCTCCAAGACCACGTAGTACACTTCGACCCTTGTGAGGGACATGTAGTCTCTTTAGTACTCCGGTATGAGTGGTGAACTCGAATGCAGGGTCGCCCGCGGGGGGCGGTGGGAATCGGTGCCTAGTGATTGAACTGACGATCAAGACGTACCCTTCGCAAATGCGAGTTCAACAAATCCACTCGACCAGCTATATGCTGAAAAAACACCACTCGGTCGCTCAGATAGCGACCGGGGGCCGACTGCGCCCCGCACCGCAGCTGATGCAAATTTTCATCATCCTGCTCCTGTGCATGTTCCTCCATAATGCTTTAACTGCCTGCTGAAACCACACAACAAGAAGAATCGTCGCCCGACAAGGCAGCATCGTCTGCTGCAACACAGCCACGCTAGTATCGGCAGAGAATGAGGCTGTGCGCTCACCGTCGTCGCAGGGACTTGCCGGATGCAGCCCTAGTTCGGCTCGCTGACGTAGGGGAGATGGGCCGCTTGGCAACACGCAGAACGCGAAGTTGGAGAATTGCCATTTGCGAGGAATACGGTGCTGTCGATTGGCCAGGCACGATGGAGCTGGATGGGCCACCAAATCCTGGCGCCTTAGGCTGGTGCGGAACTTGGCGTCGAGACCTTGAAGCCGTACTGAAAGTCTCTCGCTTTCGTCGTACTGTCACGCTGAGCTTCATATTGCGAGAAAAATGCTCGGGCCAGATTTGGGATAGCTCGAGACTCTGCGATGGGTTATATAAGTGTCCGCCGCCTGGGTGTTTCTCGCCCAGCAAAGCAATTGGCATCCCACACTACAATTGATCAACTCTTGAACTGCACCAACCGTCCCCGATGCACCTACCAGGACAAACGATGTCCCGGCTGCTGATGTCCCTACCGCTCCTCTCCGGGTTGGTCGAAGCCGGATATGTACAAGTCAACAGTTGTAAGGCGCACCCAGGAAGCCACGATTGGCCTTCGAAAGACGTCTGGAGGGGCCTTAATGAGACACTTGGCGGGCGACTCCTCGCTCCTCCGCCGCCCGGAGCCGTCTGCCACCCTGGGCGGCCGACTTACAACGCCAACCAGTGCCCAAATGTCAAGGAGAGATGGAACAGCTACGACTGGCACACGGAAAATCCCGTGTCGGTCATGTGGAATCAGTTTGCCAACTATACCTGTCTCCCGGATCTAAAGGACCCGTGCAGCGGTCTGGGATACCCCCCCTATGTTGTGAATGCGACCACCGCAGAGCATGTCAAGCACGGAATTGAGTTTGGTATATTGGCACTAGACACCACGGAGAGATGGCAGTGCCAGCTAACTTGCATTTCAGCCCGAAAACACAATGTCCGAGTCGTTGTAAAAAGCACCGGCCACGACTACCTCGGCCGGTCCATTGCCCCGGCGGCGCTCTCCATCTGGCTGCACCATATGGATACCATCGACTACCACTCGGATGAGTTCAAGCTGGACGGCTCCGGCAAGATCCTCAAGGGCAGCGCCGTCACCGTCGGCGGTGGCACCCAGATGTACGACATCTACAGATACACTGACGCGCATAACCAGACTGTGGTTGGCGGTGGCGGGAAGAGCGTGGGCGTCGGTGGCTTCATCTCTGGAGGCGGCCACTCAATCCTTGCGCCTCGTTTTGGCCTGGCTGCGGATAATGTTCTTGAGATTGAGGTTGTGACGCCCATGGGCAAAATTCTCACGGTTAACGAGGACCGGCAGCCAGATCTGTTTTGGGCTCTGCGGGGTGTAAGTTGCAGACTTGTCAACCCACATTCAGCGGAAGCAAATCACTGACCACATTCGGTCGACCAGGGCGGCGGCTCGACTTTTGGCATCATGACAAAGATAACCATGTGGACGCATCCGACCCCTAAGATCACATCCATCAAGTGGATGGCCGTCACCGACCCCAAGGCCCCGTTTATATCCGACTTGATCAGTTACATCGCGTCCCAAGTGCCCTACCTAATGAACTCCGGCATGTCTGGGTACAATTTCGTCAGCACCGGCATGCCGAATCCATATCCTTTGCCCGGTCTTCCAGCCGAAATCGCTGGCTTCATGGGCACAAACTTAATTCAGAACGCAGACGATCCGAACGTTGCCGACAAGATCTTCAAACCGCTCAACGACACGCTTAAGGAGAGGTGGCAGGGCCAAGCCATCATGTTCCAGATCACGGAACAGTACCCTTCTTTCATCTCCTGGTTCGACAAGAATTACGATCAGGGGCTCGCGGGCCAGAGCTCGTATATTGTCAGTCGTCTGCTAGACGGCAAAGCCCTCTCTGGTGACCCGGAGGCGCTCGGCAAGGCGCTGACGGCTGGTAGCACTCCCAGCGGAGGCATGTCGTTTTTCATGGTTGCCGGCAAGGGCGTCCAGGACGCGAAGCCTCGCGGTGGCAACGCAGTCAACCCAGCGTGGCGGACGGCCTATGTCCATGCGCGTAAGTCATTGCATCACTTCCGCTACTCAATATCAGGACCAAGGGTACTGTGGGGCTGATAGCTAACCTCGATCAGTCGCGGCGACGGGATTTGCGCCATTCAACAAGACGGCGGAACAGGAGGCCATCAAGCTCCTCGACACGTCCTTCCAGCTGATGAGAGCCATTTCGCCTGGGTCGGGAGCCTACATCAACGAGGTCAGAGCGCATGGTGTTTCAGCACGACGTTGACTCTAATGTTGTATTCAACAGGCACTTCCGTTCGAAAAGGACTGGCAACACACATTTTGGGGTGCCAACTACGAGCGCTTGTTGAAGATTAAGCGTGCAGTTGATCCAGCGGATGTGTTTTGGTGCTCGCCCTGCGTCGGCAATGATCGCTGGGAGGAACGCCTAGACGGGCGCCTCTGCAGGGTCAAGAAATGACCCGTGGGAGTCGTCTAGAGTAGATTTGAGAGTTGCTCGGCGCATGGTATTGCAGAGTGCTAGCACAATTGACAATTTGGTGTACTTTGTATGTGCAATTGACGTATCATATTCGTCACTGGTCAGTTCACGAGATTGAACCCTACGCTGCAACACAACTTGGCAGCGGCAGGCAAGCGACTCACCGAACGAGTCAGTCACATGTCCCGATTGTGGGCATTGGTGGATGGGGAAACCGGATCTGATCCGACGGGAGCGCACAAATCAAGTTGAAGCCTCAGCCGCAACGCAACTCCGAGGCCGTAGATGCTCGAATTGTCCGGTGCCAAGACCGCACTGGCAATGCATCGGGAAACGGGCTTTACAAAGAATCGCTGATTTCACGGGCTATTGAGCGGACTGAAACAGAGACAACGGCTGTGTTCAATGCGTGCGACGAACAAATACACAGCTCCTGTATCCCTGTGGTCACTGGTGTAGGTTGCAACGACCGCCAACAAGGCGGCGAAGTCACCACACTGCTCGGCGCTCTCGGTTGTCCGATGTGACAACGCCACTAGTACTCAACTATATAAATGGCCTTTCTTTCCGCACCCTCGACAGACGGCTTGCGCATGGTATGCATGTCAAACTGCAAGTCGCCGTCTCACCACCGCCACCCCGCTCTACTTGATTCAACACCACTCGCCTTGCCGTGTAAGTGACACCAACATGGCACCACCACCCGAAGCCGCGGCCTGGGCGCTCGAGGCCAGCCCCCGTGTCCATGAGCTACTGAAGCGCCTCCACGCCGCGTCCGAAGCGCAAGAGAAGTCCCTGTCGCAGATATTCTTCTACATCAAGATGCTCGCGAACTACTACCTCTGGGGCGCCGGGTGGTCCGCCTCGGCCGACAACCACATGCGCGACAAATTCGTGAGCCTCGAGGCCGACAAATGCCAGTTCATGTACCTCCTCGCGAGGTCCACGGGCGCGCGCAACATTGTTGAGGCCGGGACTTCCTTTGGCGTGTCCACCGTGTACCTGGCACTCGCCGTCGGACAGAACGTCGCGGATGCGAGGGCGGCGACGGGCGCGGCGGTCACGGGCAAGGTCATTGCCACGGAAAAGGAGCCCAGCAAGGCGGCCAGGGCGAGGGAGCACTGGAAGCAGGCGGGCGACGAGGTCGAGCCCTGGATTGAGCTTCGAGAGGGCGATTTGCGCGAGACGCTCAAGGAGGAGATGCCGGAGGTCATTGACATGCTTCTATTGGATAGTGAGTATTATGCCCTCCCTTGCCTCCCTCATGCGGGGAACGTCAGTTTGGCTGTCGCTAATAAGCACTGCAAGTCTGGACGCCGATGGCGCTACCAGTCCTCGAGATAATTCGGCCGCGGCTCCGCAAGGGGGCTCTGATTTTGGCCGACAACACGACCATGGCCAAGCCCTTGTACAAAGACCTCTTGTCGTATATACATGACCCCCGCAACGGCTTCAAGACGACCACAACGCCATACGCCGGGGGGTTGGAGATGATGGTTTACCTGCCCTCAGATTAGCGGTCGTTGGATGGAATGGCACGCACGCACGCAAGAGGACGGTTGCGTTGCAGTGGGGTGTATTCGTACTATACTTCCCAGTGCCGCAAATGAGCGCAGTGGGATTCACTTGCCAGAGACTTGCTTGTGACGACTTATTCCTCATTTCTGTCATGCCTCGAGCAAATGGTCGGCAACACAACGAAAGTGGCAGCCATGTGTTGCCTGCAGTGCCAACGTCTATCTTGTCTGTTTCACAGGAATGGAAGCGCCTGTGAATCTCCCACAACGGCCGATTGGAGCAATTGCGGAACACCTCCAGCCGGCGAACACCTGCCGCCAGGAAACGGCCTGTGCTCAACAGCCGCAGGGCCGAGTCAGGGGTCGTTCACGATAGGCTGGTTCCAGGCCTCGTGCCATTGGCCTCTGCCTCGGCGAGGCCCGTTTTCGCCTCTGTCACCGGCCCTATTAATTACAGACCAGCAGGGGCCGACCAACAAACCGCCACAAGAATAGCTGGTGCTAGGCTGCAAGCAGGCGGCTAACTGTCGCGACCTGGTTGCCTGGGCCTTCGAGGCGGCTGACGGTCGGAAAAGATTTCACCCAATCTCAGCAAGGGGCCAACTATCGCGATGCATCTCGTCCTCTTCCTCGCGCCCGTGTCGACCGACGAGACACGGTCATGATGATGGCCCCCGGACGGCCGCGCCGTGACACCACGGGAGGAGGACTGATGATGATGCCGCTCGTTTGGCTGCTGTTGCTCGTCGACTTTGTCGCAGCAACCCAGTGGACAGTCACAAGTTATTTCGCTCTTTCAGTGACTACAGTCACATATTCTTATTCTTACTATGACCTCTCTTCGACGGTCTACACTCAAACGGAGACCCTGACCATCAAGCCTGATGCCACAATCACGGCCGCCGCCCTTTCCACTTCGTCTTTAACGTACAGCTACGACGACTTGGAGGTTGTCAAAATCTGGCTGCCCCCGAGCGCAGTCAGCCCCAGCGACATCCAAACGACGCCCGGATACACATCATACGACGATAGTGAGCGCTTGTACACTTATTACGTCCGGCCCGTTGCCTACACGGCGCCGAAATCGTGCCCTACGCCGTTTACCGTCACCACTTCCACCACGGTCCAGGTCCCTGACGCCCTGATCTCGAAGTTGACGGTGACGGCCACTAGCACGAGTGTGTATAGGTATGACGATGGCGATGCCTATACCCATGTGACAGCGTATCTCGATAACACCTACTGGCCCTCGGCCTCGGATTTGTCGAGCGCGTATCTGTATACGGCGTACGTCTTGAACTGCCGGAACCCGGGCGCGAAAACAACCTCGACGTCGCGGGGATCGGGATCAGGCCGTAACAGCGGCGGCGACAGCGGTAGCAGCGGCGACAGCGGCGGCAGCGGCGACAGCGGCGACGGAGGCGGCGATGGAGACTGCGATTCCGAGGAAGGCTGCGGCCAGATCCAGACCTGGGGCATAGTGCTCGCCGTCGTCCTGCCCACCATCTTCCTCCTCGGCTTCCTCGAGTCCTTCCTCTGGTTCTCTCGCTTGATGACGGGCAAGTCCACGATGCGGTTCGGTACCGCGTGCTGGCTGTTCCTCTGCTGTCCCATCATCTTCCTCACTCGAGGAGTGCCACCACGGAGCACGGAGGACCAGGAGCAGCTCCGGGAGCAGTGGAAGGGCATGAGCGCAGGCAAGAAGATGGGTCTCTGGGTCAAGCTGGGGCTGAGGCATAGATACCCGGTCGAATTGCTGGGCGACCATCCTGACTACAAGCCAGACGGATGGTCAGAGAAGCAGCAGATGCGGTCTGAGGCGAGCAACGTATCCTTCGTCGGCCAGCAACAGAGACAGAGCCAGGACCAGCCGCAGCCCATCGACAAGAAAGCGACTGTTCAGCAGCAGACGCCACGCAGGTCGTCCCAGCGCATGCCTACGATTCATGAGCAACCGCCCGTGCCTCAATTGTCGGAACAGACCTCGCCTTCAATTGTCGTTTCCAGCGTCTCCGATACCCCGATTTCAGATGCGCCGCCCCAGCTGCCGCCACCAGTTCAATTGTCGGAACAGACATCGCCTTCAATGATTGTTTCCAGCGTCTCTGATGCCCCGATTTCAGACGCGCCGCCGCAGCTGCCGCCACCAGTTCAATTGTCTGAACAGACATCGCCTTCAATCGTTGTTTCCAGCGTCTCTGATGCCCCGACTTCAGATGCGCCGCCCCAGCTGCCGCAGCTCCCGCCACCCACAGCGAACGCGGATGACGAGACGCGGGCTTGAGTTGGAAGCGGTGGCGTTCGGATCGAAAATACACGTCGGCGAGAGTTTATAAATAAACTTAATGGCGAGCGCTCATAATTGTGGTTCACATAGGCAGATATTCAATAATATACTTTCTTTGCTATGCCACATGAATGATTGATTGGGCTGAGTTGGTGCAAGCACTTATTGAGTTCCATGGTCAGTGACACGTAGGCCTATGCAGCCGTCACGCCCCGCGCACGCCTGCTCTAGACTGCTGTGATGCTGTGGGGTAGAGATAAAAATATGCAGGACGACGTTGCGACGCTGAGTCGCCATATGTGGACGCGTTATTTTGTCCGCCAGTCCAAGTCTCACGCCTCGCTTACGCCAAGACTCTGGCCCCGATACCACAATGTGAAAGCCCGAGATCATCGAATGTCGAATGCTGAGAGGCTAACGAAGTCGAAGTGTTGCATTCGCAAATCTCGTCAGTCCGGGGCTGTGGACATGCTGATCGGTTTCGGCATCTGGCTGACACCGAGTGCCGAGCACCAAGGCTATATATTCGGCCAGCACATCTGAAGAAGCTTATCTCACATTGAAACTTTCCAGGTCCAGCACCTTTCAACCACGAATTACTTCAACATGGCAATTGATCATACAGCTATCTACGTCCCCGAGGCTATGGCCAGAGAATGCCTTGGAGTCTATCTCAGGGCATTGAAGCCGCTCGGCTATGAGCTCCGCCAAGAGCACGGCCCGTTCATCTTCGGCCTCGGATCGTCCCATGACGTCGTGGCCAACTACAAACCTGCAGATTTCTGGATTTGTGGGACCAAGAAAGCGCCAGAGACCCCAGTTCATATTGCCTTTCGGGCTGCAGGTACGACGTCGTGGCTCTTTCTCTCTGCCGTGGTCATTGCTGATGGATACTTCGAGTAAGATCGGCCAGCCGTTGATGCTTTCTACGCCGGAGCCCTCCAGACCGGCGGCCAAGATAATGGCCCGCCTGGCTTGAGGCCCTACCATTCCAACTACTATGCTGCTTTCTTCAAGGACCCGGCGGGGAACAACGTTGAAGCCGTGTGCCACAATCCTCAGTAGTGTGATTCGGAATGATGCGTCGTCGCTTTGGAGTTGTACCATGGGAGAAGGAGTGGGGGCGTACGGAATTGCCTCTGAAGCGGAGTATTTGTTGCGAGGTGGCCGTGGTGTTGAATGGCCGGGCTTGGGTTGGTCCATTTTATGAGGCGTGATAGTAGAAAAGCAAGCATTAAATTGGACCGCTGTGACAATGCGGTGGTCAATGGGCGTTACATTCATCCCCAGGTGCTTTGACTTGTCTGGCGATACGTTTTCATGCTGGAACTTACATCAAGCTCGAGGTAACCTACATGTCCGGTATCAAGCATTAGAGCTCACGTATAAACTCCTCAATGGCCCTGTTCGTCTCCGCAGCCCTCTCCAAATGAACCCAGTGGCCAGACTCGACATAAACAGTCGTCAGATTCGGCGTCCATGATGCTAACATTTGACGCTGCTGCTCCGCCGACACCGCCGGCTCCTTAGGCCCAACAAATAGCGAGGCTTGCGTGATCTCGACGCCTTCATATCCCACCTCATCAGGAGCAAACCTGTTCTCGAGCCACATCCGGTACCACCGTGTCGCACCCGTATATCCTCCTTTCTTTCCAAACGCATCCAGGTGCTTGCGCTGCAGGTCTTCCGAGTACCAAGGGCCGATGGGAACACGCCTATCGTTAGCCACGAACTGCTTCATGCGGCCCAGGGGGTGGAACCATTCGTTCCACGATTCCCGGTCCGCGGCAAAGACCAGGCTCATGGCCGCCTCGGCGTTGTCTTCGAGCGTCTGCTGTGCATCTCCTCGGCTACCGATCCAGGGTATGTAGCCAAGCATCTCAAACCCTATCGCCTCCTTGGTCATGCGGTTGATCAGGTCGACGTCAAAGGGTGTCCCGAGTCTCGGAGGGCCGACGCCGAGAAACACGAGCGCCGTCAATCTGTTTGAATGATATGCCGCAAGGCGTGATAGCAACGTTGACCCAACATCATGCCCGATGCCGACGACTCTCGACACGCTGAGGCTATCCAGCAGCTCGGCGACCTCATCGCCCATGGGCTTCAGCCTGTAACTGTCGACATCGGTGGGCTTGTCGGTTTCGCCGTAGCCTAGCAGATCACAAGCGACGATGCCATAGCCGAGGGAAGAAAAGTGGTGTATCTGGTGCGTCCAGTCGTGAATTTGCGACGGGAACCCGTGGAGGAAGAGCAGCGTTTTCTGCTGCTTTGTTGGTGGGATGTGGATGTACGAATACTTGTGCTTCTTTGACGTCAGAAACGACTGCCGCGATGGAATTTCAAGCGTCATTGTGGGTGTCACTATTCTGCAAGACAACATAGATTTCATAAATGCACAGACAGCGCAGAACGGACAATCGCTGTTAGGTGCAGCTCAATACAGTTTTAAGGCGGGGAGTTTTCGGAGCATTTTAGCATTCATGGCGTCATGGTGGACTTCACTGCGTCAGCGCTCTTTGGGGTTACATGAGCATGCCGGACCAAGGGTGGCTCTTATGCACATTGTCGAAGCGGTGAAAGGCAGATGAGTGTAAAAACCCCACGGCGATATCGGTAGAATTTGATGATGAGTTTGAGAAACATCCACACAAAGCCGTCGCGGAATGTTGGCCCGAGAGGGCGCATTTACAGCTGTTTTTTTTTCGGATGTGCAGCGTGGTGCGGGCCTTGCGGGGTCTCTCCCCTTCGCCCTCACAGAGAGACTCAGTCGTTCATCACGCACCAGTGATCACCTCAGTTCATGCGTCAAGTCATCTAGATGCTTCCAGTTGAGGGACGTCCAATAATCGTCCAAGGGTAATTTCGGGCGACTTGGCCGTGAACAATGCGTTCCTCCCTCAAATCTGCAGTCTCGCTTCCGCAGCGATCCAGGCGGCTCTTCTCCGTCGCTCGCTGTGCGCCGCCATCTGGCCTCAAGATCAACGCCGACAGACTCAACGAGACATTGCACCATACATGCCAATGGGGCGCAGCGCATCGATATGGCAGGTCAGCTACCACAGTCCACTCATGCATATCTCTACCTTGGCCCCCCCCCATCCGAACATCTTTGCGTGGGAAGTGACTGACGTCGAACAGTCATCCCACACAGACAGGCATGGCGAGGTTGGCTTTGACAGATGACGACGCCCGTGTACGGCGTTGGTTTGCCGAAGAAACCAAGAAGCTGGGCTGCCATCTCACCGTTGACCAGATGGGCAACATGTTTGCTCAGCGGCCGGGGTCGGCCGGATCAAAGGTTCCCATGATAGCCATGGGAAGCCACCTGGACACCCAACCCCGTGGGGGCAGATATGATGGGATATTGGGCGTCATGGCCGCTGTTGAAGTTCTCCGAACGCTGGAAGAAGCAGGCTACGAGACGGCGTGCGACGTCGGAGCCATTAACTGGACCAAGTGAGTCTGACCTTGTCTCATGATCCAACGCCGGTAACATTCTGAGCATCTACAGTGAGGAGGGAGCCAGATTTCCCAAGTCTATGGTTTCCTCTGGCGTATGGGCGGGTGACATTCCTCTTGAACAGGCGTGGAAGTTGGCAGACGTATTTGATCCTGCTACCACCATGAAGACGGAACTGGACAGACATGGATACGCTGGGGATGTGGCTTGCTCCAGCGCAGGTTTCCCTTTGGCGGCGCATTTTGAGCTACACATTGAGCAGGGCCCCATACTCGAGCGGGCAGGCAAGAAGATTGGAGTCGTCCAGGGCGCACAATCTTACAAGTGGTTTACCTTCAACGTCGCCGGCCGGGACGCTCATACTGGAACCACACCGCTGGACGCACGCAGCGACCCCATGCTGGCTTCTGCAAAGATGATTGCGTCCTCTCACGCGATCGCCAAGAAGCTTGGAGCTATTGCATCGACAGGCATCATCAAGATACCCGCCAACTCCTCCACGAACACCATCGCCTCGTACACCAGCTTCACATTGGATATCCGGCATCCCGAGGACGCAGTAGTTGCACAAGTGCAGAAGCTCTGCCTCGAATCGTTTGAGGCAATTGCCAAGCAGGATGGGAAAGGTGTCACATTCAGCTGGACGCTTGATACTGACTCGCCTGCCGTGAAATTCGACAAGGGGTGCATCCAGGCCGTGGAGGCGGCGGCAAACAATATCGTCGGGCCCGATGGCTGGCTGCCCATCACCAGCGGAGCCGGTCATGACTCTGTTTATACCAACAGGCAGTGTCCGACCACCATGATCTTCGTCCCATGCAAGGACGGCGTCAGCCATCATCCAGAGGAATACTGCAGCCCCGAAGACTGGTACTGCGCGCCTCGCCCGACAATTGCATCCGGGTTGAACTAACGCGTTTACAGTGCCATCGGTACACAGGCCCTGCTAGATGCTGTGGTTCAATACGATCAGATGAGGTTCGGCAAGAACATATGAAGGAAGCATCTACTGGAGCCGGTTCCATCGCTCGATTGGCAATGTCACAACGACTACCCGGGCCTCAATCTACTGGTCTGGCTCGTTGGCTTTAGATTGTGCACAGAATGAGTTGACTACAATTTAGTGTATTTCGTACATGGCCCCTTTGGTGTGGACGCGGATTGACTCCTAAAACCAGTGGCAGTAAGCACCTTACGAGTCGCCAACTCGCCGCCCAAGCCTGCCTTCATTCTACTCAATTGTTTGCTCGATTCGTCCGCTCCTAGATTCATTGATTGTGCCTATATCTGATAAAAGCATTCGTAGCCATCTCTAAACTTCATTCGCATGCCAAAGCACGATACATGTTGCCGTGGCCAGATAGGTACCCTGCCATGCCTCCATTCTCATGTATCTCCTCAGCATTCCCTCCCGACGGCTTGATAAGGTCTTCAATCGCCCAAGCTACCCTCTCGGCTCCAAGCTTGGCGCCTCCAATGTTCGGCGCGGCTGGGCCGAGCCTTAGTGATGCCAGCCTCCCGACCAAAAACAGAGGAACCTCGTCCTTCCACATGAGGTCATCATTCAAGCAGGGAAGCCCGCCTTGACCTTGAATGGGGTGCTTTTCAAGCATCGTTTGGAGGTATGGAAGGGATGTGAAGTTCGTCTGGATGCCCGTCGCAAAATAGATGTAGTCAAAGGATGGCAGATTCTCGATGGGCGGGTCCGTCGTCACCGTCCAAGTGCCTGTCCCATCCTTGTCTTCGAACTTTGCGTCCAGCAGACACGTGCGCTCACAAATACTAAGCTTGCCGGAAGTGACGTGCTTCTTCAATCTCTTCTGGAACAGTGGCGTTATGCTGCCTCCCCCCCTCGCGGACTTAATTATCTCCAGGCGCTCGATGTCTGAGTCCGCGCTCCAGAAGCGCGACTGTTCGGCGTTTTTGTACTTGCCCATCCACTGCAAATCAACGTCAAAGTGCTTCACCCGGCACGGCCCTCTCATCATGTGCCACACCTTGGTAATGCCTCGGCGGATGGCAAGATCAGACAGCTGGGCCGAGGTGAGGCCGCCGCCAACGATGAGGACATTGGTTGGCTGCTTCGCATTTATCCGTTGCTGTAGTATTGGGTCCGGGAACTCCTTGATTTGCATGCTATGACAAGCCTGGCGTACTATGCCCCTATCCATTGGCATGGATGGGAGACGGGGGATCTCTGGAACATTTGCGGGACCAACGGCGATGACAACGGCTTTGGCATAACGTAATGTTGAGTTTGATGTGACTGTGAAAAGTTTTTGATCATTGATGGAAATGCCCTTGACCACGCCGTAGTCAATGTCCTGTAAGGTTTCCTTTTTGACGAGGTTGGACTCCAGATCATATCGCTGGGCGACTTCGTGGCAATGGTCGCAAAAGAGCGACTGCGAAGGGGTGTAGTAGTCATTTCGCTCTCGCAGGTTGATGGCTACTCTGGCCTCTTGTCTGTGTCTCGTAATTAGCTGTCGCTTATGTGACAGTCAGGGCAAATTGAACACTCACTTCTTCCCACAGGCTCGATTGCCCGCCATCTTCTTCTTCGCGTGCTTCGAAATCTCCTTTCCCACACAATTTTTTATCTCAACGAGCTCGCCGGCGCGCTCCTCAGCGTAGGCATGGGCTAGGAGCGAATCTCTATCCAGTGGGTCGACATGCCACAGCATGGGGCTGCGCAGGTGAGAGATATCGTAGGTGCTGAAGAGGGTCTTCCATCGGCTGAGCCAGTTGTCACCCGTGGAATCCAAAACGAGCATGGAGTACTCGGGCCGCGCGGCGTGTTTGCCGGAGGATATCTTGCCGCTCCGGACGTGCTTCAGAGCCACCTTGTTCCCATACTTGCCGATCCAGTGATATCTGCGATGCTCCTCATCTGTAAAAAGCGCGGCTGGAGTGTGCTCTCTCAGCCGGGCTGCGGTGGAGAGTCCACAGGGACCAGCTCCAACAATGATAACATCGTATACCTCTTCCGTTACCTTCATTTTGAAGGTTCTTTTCTTTGTTTCCGCTTGCTGCTGGCTTTGCAACTGGTGAATCGAGCTTGACACTGAAGATGGGGAGGCAGAATGCAAGCAAAACACGAGAATGTAGCTGAGCAGACGTCCAGAGGAAAGAATAGCAAGATTGAACGTGTCCATTCACTGAACTATAATGATGTTACTGGTTTGAGAACCCTGACGGGCAGTTGAGGCCGAGTTGGCGCCTTTGTCTAGCCGCACCTTGATGGGCGCACACGGCAGCTGGACATCAAGGTATACCGGAGCGGACTACCGTCGGCATCTTGACAAAAGAAACCCACCAATTTCTGTTGATCAATTGAGTCGACTGGCGCGATGCCTGATGGACACCACTTTTGGCGACTATATGAGACAACCAACTTCACTACTTCACTTGGTTCGGTAGGTCTCGCTTGGACCTTGCGAAATCATCAATGCCATATTTCTCGCTAACGGCATCATCGCAATGCCAGTAGTATAGTGTACTGGTATCACGTATCCTGAGGCACAGCTCACATTGAATGCGCCTCAATTCTCAATACCCCGAACTCTCTACGCACCCACCAAGCCCAACTTCGAAACCCACTCACCAGCAAGCCATCTGTTGAGGAAATCGAGTGCCCCCTCAGGCTGATCCATAGGCACCATGTGGCTAGCCGCAAAGATCTGCATGAAGGTAAAGTTGTGAGCAGACTTCACTTTGCCGTATTCCTGGCCGCCGTTGGCAATGCGAAGGAACTCTGGGGTCGCGTTGTTGAAGGCGTCGTGGCCCGGCCAGTCGAGAGCATTGGTCCAGGCCTGGTTGCCGAGCCAGTTGCAAATGAAGTCGGCATCGCCGGCGTAGATGAGAACGGGAATCTGCTCCAGCAGCTTCGGGATAGTCCGGTGAGCGGGCTTCATCCAATCGCCAGCCGAGACAAAGTTGCTGTTGATGTGGTAGTTGCAGCTCTTAAAGCCATGTACTTCGACACCAAGGGCCTGCATGACCTCCTTCTTGTTAAGCCAGTCCGAAACGTAGCCCAAGGCGTTGTAGCAGAGGTTGCCGCCCTCGCAGTCCTTGCGCACGTCGTATACATTCTTCCCGGTCCGCTGGAAAGGCCACAGCATCGCGCTGTTGCAAGACGACGTGGCACTGAAACAGATGCCTGCGTCACCTGAGTCATAGCAAGACTGGATCATTCTCTTGCAACTGGGCAGCGCATTATCCATGGACTTGCAGGAACTCTGGTCGAGAACGGCAGGGTGGCCACCGTCACCGCAGGCCATGGGCCTGTAGTACTGGTATTGCGTCAAGGGATCCGTCAAGCCATTTCCAATCATGGCGCTCTTGAGGTTAATGTTGCGATCGCTATGGGAAAGGATTTCCTGAGAGAAGACGGGGATGTAATGGCCGGCGTACTGTAATTGATGGAGGTTAGCCAATGACTCTGGCTCGGTGGTGTCTTGGAGGCACCTCACCGATTCTCCCGCAATGTGAAACGGCTGCTTTGCGTATCTGGGGAACTGATGGAAAAACAGAGTCAAGAGCGCGTAGATATCCTTGCTAGCAGCCACGGTGTTATCGACCTGCTGGTTGCTGTACGAAAAGCCGACGTTGACGGGCTGGTCGAGGAAGATCACGGAAGCGTTGTTGTTCCACGAAGAAGGATTGTGGACAACCTGCAGTTTCTTGTCAATCTTGGCTGGTCCCAGCTCCAAGAAGAGGCCGATCAACGACGAACATCCTGGACCACCGTTAAGCCAGAGAATGACAGGGTCGTTGGCGGGATCGCTCCGGGACTCGAAGAACCCTGCCACGAACGATCAGCGACGATGGAAAGGTTAGACTGCGTGGGTGGGAGGAAGCGAGTCACAGTAGAAGAGATGCTTGTCCGACTTTGTGTCATCGAGGTAGCCACTGTATTGTTTGACCTTGTCGACACCCAGTCTAGAAGGATCGACTAAGTTGGCTCTCAGGTTGTAGTTTGCTAGCTTGCCGCTCTTCTGGGCCTGGACGTCAGCTCCCTTGACGACATGGTCCCACAGGTCATCTGGCTTGCCGAAGTTCTGCTTGGGTTCATGGCCCACAGGCTCGGAGTTGGGCCACGATGCAAAGTCAAGGGCCAGAGCCGACGACGCGGTGCCGAGAACGAAGATAGGGATGGCGAACCGCATGGCTGTAGTCGCTGGATGATGTTACCGATGAGGTTGGAGAGTGCCGATGCTGCAGATGCTTGAGGGCACTGCTGGGATGAGGGCAGCGGTGTGAGCTTGACGATGACACGGCAAAAAGAAGAGACGAAAAATGAGGTGACAGAGAACGAGAAACAGGTGTCGCAGAGGCGCAATCAACATCCCCAGTAGGGCGTTGCCAACTGCTCCGCTGGAATGCAACCGCCCACTACATCATCGCGAGCTCCAGATACCGTTGGGAAGCGAATCTGAAGCCTGTGAACCGCATGGGCCTCTAGGTATGGGGAAGAAAGGCTCTGGATCCATTGGCAGAGTCAGTGTTTCGGAACGCGTGCCAGCTGCGAGTAGCGGCTAGGATAGCAACACTCGACGATAGCTACACAACCTCGTTCATCGGTGCAACACTCTGTCAAGTAGGTCTTGCCTCGACTCTGTCGCCTCACCCGACCCAAAGGGTAGCCGGCAAGGCGCATACAGCAAACTCGCCCGGTGGGTGAGCAAGCAGGGATAACGCTTTTGCTGGGTCGTCGTCCCACCCTGGCGACGAGCCTTGTTGAAGGGAGAAATATCGGAATCGGCGATCTCTGCCATTTGCGGGTGCATTTTAGGGGTGCCGTTTGGCGTCACCCAGGCAGGTAGCTGATTCATGCAACGAGCGAGGCGCAGGGAGGCAGGCTTCAAGGAGTTCACCAAAGAATCAGCGCAGCCTGCACTGGCGGCGCGATCGTAGGTCGTGTTTGCTACCCTACCAATTACGGTCATATTCGGGCCGGCACCTGAGCGCTTCTTCCTCGTACATCGTGACCACCAAATGAGGCAGCCGCCGCACGCCGCATCAACTTCGTGTTGGCAACTGCGCAACGTTGCAAGGCCAATATTGGCGCATTATTGCTCTTCGTCATCGAAGAATTGACGAGCATTGCTGCGCATACCAACTGCTGGCCGTCTCATTGCTATGCGTGCGTCGAGTGAAGCCAAACGCCGTTCAATTACCGACATCAACATCCATGCCGTTGAGCTGGATAATGACGGCACCTGCCTCCGCAATTTTCCCAACAAGTGCCCCATCCACAGTTTCTTTTGAGTGCGTGAAATAGCCGAGTTCCCGAGACTCTATGTAGGGACGTGGACGACCCGCGTTTCACGGTGGGTGCACAAGCACACCCAGTTTCCAATCCTGGAAAGCGTTGTTACATACGGACTGCTTGACCCCCACGAGGCCCTAATACCGATATTGCTCCCGGCCGATGCTCCGCCTAGTGCTGAAGCTCAGCGGGGAACTCTTTTCCTTTCGCTATTGTATGGGAGTACGTATTACTTCGTGCTTCAGATGAAAGTACGTACAGAACATGCAAGTTTAATGACCATGAGGCACCGATATTGGCCAATGCCTCTCATGACTCCTAGTGATTTGCCCCTCGATCAAGCAGCCTTAAGGCCCAAACATCGATACCATCAACCTTGCGCGACCAAAGCTCTTGCAATTGCGCTCATGACCAGCCCGCCATTGCTGGCTTTAGAGCGCGTTGTTTCTGCTGATTTCGTGCCAGGGCGGTGAAGCATCGACCCTAATCCACGACGCTTGTCAAGCTTGCATGTTTTCGTAGTTTCCGAATAAATAGAGGATAAGCAGCGCATTCTTGATACCGTACAAGCTAATTACGTTGGCCGAGCCAAGATTGCCCATGCCACGTCCCGCACGGGAAAAGCCTAACCTGTCGTTGTATTAGCCTAGAAATAAACTCAACACAAGATCTTTAGTGTAGGATTTGCGGCCAACTTAAACGGCTTACACGGCATTGATTATAGCCCGGGTTCTGCTGACTGAGGCCACTTACGTTACTTTTGGCAGTTGGCATCGCAGAACCACCGCTAAACAGTCAAAGCTGATACTCTTTGAAGGCAGCCTAGGAGGGTTCAGACTATAATACTCTCGCTAAATAACAGAAGACCTGCAAATATATCATAAACTATGATTACTGCACTATACAGCCTAGGAATCCTTCGCTGTCATTGTGTACAGGAGCATGTCTTCGGCTAGTTGCAACACCAGTTGCCTCTGCTGGAGTGAACAGTGTCGTCAAAACAAACTACGTTCTAGTATTGTTGGACTTATGGCAAGAAATTCGGGCATGTCGAAGGACGCAAGTTACGCAGCCTCGGTCCTGTCGTCAGACCAGTAGGTTTACTTTTTCAACCCTCTGGTTTTAATCGAGTTGGAAACAACATGAACAGACTCTTGATTTCTGCCTAATTGGACAAGGGAGTTAATTTTTTTTGTCCTTGGCCGTTGGGCTAGTGATGCCGAGGCCGTCAGCAGCCCCCGAGCGTGAAAGGCGTGAGAGTTCACTAAAGAGCATGACGGTTTAATCGGTGCGCTAACGATCCTACCTTGAAGGTTTTCACGATCCACCTTGACGATTCGGAGGTATTTGAGATACAAAATATCAGTAATATGGTATTACTAATACCCGATGCTGTGCATACACCTTGCGAGAGGCGTCTTGTGGGTTTCAGAGAATGGAAGGTATCATTCTGCCTGGTCACTTCTTTATGTCTGTGGCTCACTGCTGCCTCCATGGTCTGGTGGCCCTGCATCATGACGGGTACCTACAGCCCCTTGTCTCGACTCGATGTGTATTGCTCGTGAGTAAGCCAGTCTGTAGACACGTGCGAATTTCCAGCTGATTGGTGTTGTCGGTGCTGATTGGGTTTCTATTGTTCACTATCGGGTCTGACCTAACATGGAAGTCCGATGACAGTTCAGGTGTCACTGCGGCTGAAACTTTTACCTATTCCAGAAGTTGCAAGAAGCCATACTCGAACAACCCTTGAGGCTCTTGATATTTGGCATGTGCCACGTTGCCAGACAGGTTTCTTCCTGCGGCCAGTTGCAGGTCCGAGGGGCGGCTCCGATCCGGGCCATGGACCAATGGCCGAATACTTGGAGGCCACTGTTTGGACAGTTGTCGACACCCTAAGTCGCATAGAGCTTCTCCGCACCCCGCCAAACTAATGCACCCCAGTAAGAATCGGATTAATTAAACGGGAGGGCTCGGGAAGGAGGGTCATCATTCATGCACATTCATTAATCGGGAAGGAGTCTGGTGACTCTGGTCCGATCGACTGGTTGGAGATACGGCTTCACTAAGTGTGGGCAGCTAGTCCTAGACCGTATGTAGCTAGACGGGGCGCCGGGAGTTATTTTTACACGGAGTGCACTTTCCTTATGACAAATTGGAGCATCAAGTAAAGTACCCCATACACTTGCCCCTCGGAGATAGTTGGTTCGCAGTTTTGATGGCCCGCTGGGCAACGGGGTGCGACTTGTGACCATCTTGTGTGCCTGGGACCCTGGGCTCCCGTTAGGTGCTGCCGAGTCCTTCCCGTTCTTGGCGAGGTGCCACGATCTATCTTGGTAGCTGAACATAGCTTGGAGCAACTGAAGTAGGGTTACATAGAAGAAGGAGTCTGTGAGAGTGTTCCACAACGGGGTCACCTGCAGTGACCACCTTGTCTCAGTTTGAAAGCGGTACAGACTTGACATGCGAGGACTAAATGCTTTGAACAAAAAATAGGAAAGCTATTGCCCGCAGAGACGATATGGGGAACACCTAATTACTTTATCCCCAGTCGCTTCTAAATCTTAAAATACTAAATGCCTGTCCGGGCGGCGAAGGCGCTGGCGAATGAGAGCGTAAGCCACACCGCCAACATGACGGCGCCATGTACGTCCCCAATCTACAGAGTAAGCTAATGTCCATGGAGCAGTTGTTAACTTGGTCCGCTTTGATAACGCCATTCGCGTCGGCCGAGAAGACCGGAGCCCCACGCACCCGAGCCCTCGGCCCATACTTAGCTACACGCCGGTGGCAAAGGGGTTCTAGACTAGCATATTTAGAGAAGCTGCCTAAATAAGATATGTTCGGGTCAGTCGGTAGGTTTCTAATGGAACCCCAACTCCTCTTATTCCTCGGTATTTGGCCGTGCCCTGGCCGTGAGGGGTTGCCAACGTTCAAACTAACATCCAAAGAGCAATTACCAGAACGCCAAGAGCTTGAGCAGCCCCTAATGAGAACCATAGCATTCAAATGCGTTCGAAAGCTTCGGCTGTGCTTTGTATTGTGTAGGTCTTAGAATACCCTGACGTTACATAAGGTTGAAGAGTTGCCGGACGGGGAAGGTGATGGTGGATTCTACAGACACCAGGCTTCCGATCAGAATATTTTACATGGCACAAAACCAAGATAAATACAGCCTCCGTTCTCCCTCAAATGTATAATTTAGTTTCTGTCGCCAGAGCAAGTTCTTACATCCTCCTTAAACCGCTAGTCAACCATTTGTCCACTGTCCCTGAAAACCCGCCGCCATGCGTCTGTCTATTCTCCTGTCCATCCTCCCCATGGTGCTGGCTGCGCCGACTGCCAAGCGGGATGAGCCTGCGCCTTTGCTCATTCCTCGTGGCAACCACGAACTCATCGCAGACAAGTACATTGTCAAGTTCAAGGAGGGCAGCGCCCTCTCTGTTCTAGAGGACACCCTGAGCAGCCTTACCGGCAACGCTGACCACGTCTATAACCACGTTTTTAAGGGATTCTCTGGCCACCTTGATAAGGCCACGCTGGATGTTCTGCGCGGTCACCCTGATGCAAGTTTCCAAAGGTTTCCAAAGTGTTTGCCTCCGTGAGTGGTAATTAACAGTTCCCACCACTAGGTCGAGTACATTGAGCAGGATGCCATCGTCACCTTAGACGGTTTTGTTTCACAGCCCGGCGCCACTTGGGGCCTGGGACGCGTGTCCCACCGAAAGCCTGGCGCTACGTCTTATGATTACGATTCGAGCGCGGGCGCAGGCACCTGCGCCTACATCATTGACACTGGTGTCGAAGCTAGCCACCCTGTAAGCTTGCCCATTTTGCCTCCAGAAGCCGCAGGGAGAAGCCTTGCCAGATGGGTGTCTAGCTTGAGGTTGTAACATTCTGCTGATGCATCCCAGGAGTTCGAGGGCCGTGCCACCCAGCTCAAGAGCTTCATCAGCGGCCAGAATTCGGATGGCAATGGACATGGCACCCATGTCAGCGGCACGATCGGCTCCAAGACATACGGCATTGCCAAGAAGACCAAGATCTACGGTGTGAAGGTTCTCGACAATCAGGGATCCGGGTCGTTCTCGGGCGTGATTGGTGGAATGGATTTCGTGGCCGAGGATGCCCAGACTCGCGATTGCCCCAATGGTGCAGTCGCGAATATGTCTCTTGGAGGGTATGTATGTCGTTCTCGTATAAGAGAGGAATCGCTGACATGGGCCATAGTGGCTACTCCGCATCTCTTAACCAGGCGGCCGGCGCGCTTGTTAGCAGCGGTGTGTTTTTGGGTGTTGCAGCTGGCAACTCCAACACCGATGCTGGAAGCACTTCGCCTGCATCTGAGACTTCTGCATGCACCGTGGGTTCTACCGACAGGAACGACAACCGTTCCTCGTTCTCCAACTACGGCAGCGTTGTCGACATCTTCGGCCCCGGTAGCGACATCTTGTCCACTTGGATTGGCGGACGCACCGTAAGTAGTTTCAGGAAGGAACATAGCTAGTATTTCTGCTGACTGTATGTGCAGAACACCATCTCCGGCACCTCCATGGCCACGCCTCACATTGTTGGTTTGGCCGCATACATTGGCGGTCTTGAGGGCAGGACGGGCGGTGCTGTTTGCGATCGCCTTCAGGAGCTTGCCACTCGCAACGCTCTCCGTGGTATCCCAAGCGGCACTAAGAACCTGCTGGCTTTCAACGGCAACCCCTCTGGTTAAGAGATGCAATACGACTTGAGTTCCCAGAAAAGTCGGGACCGACGAATGAAACAAGAGCTCATGTAAATAGTGGCCAATTATTTTTAACGCGAAATTGACCCACAGCCATAAAACCCTGGATCTGAGTGATCGTATTGATGCGGGCATCGGGGCTTCAGTACAGCACGCCTTTATCCCTACAGAAGTGACTTTTCCGGCCATGTTCGAACAAGGTTCAATTCGCAATCCTCAAGAAGCTACAGAAACGTCCGTTTCAGGCCAAATACAATGATAGATCGTGAGCAGCAGTAGGGACTGGTTGTGCGGCTGCGGTAAAGGGCGGTATGAAGAAGCTACAACCTATGGTTGCAGGCCCTTCCCCGTCAGGCTCTTTCGTATAACCCATGACTTGACAAACCATGTATGATCCAACTATAGATCGTCGTGCAGTGTAGCCTCTGCAAGTAGATCGTACTGTTTGAACTGCCTTGCGGGAATCTTCCTTTGAAAGAGAATATCCAACTCCTCGTATGTCCTCCCGCGACTCTCAGGGAGGCGGAAGAAACACCAGACAAAGCAAACCAAGCTAATCCCCCCGAATAAGAAGCCTGCTTTGCCTCCCCAGTTGGCTTCGTTACTGTTCAGCATGTAAGGCATGGCGACTGTAAAGACAATGGAGGCGGCGGCCTGTGCGGCGGTGGCAAGGGCAATGGTCTTTTCGCGTAGACGCGTTGCCGAGATCTCGGAGATAATGACGAAGCAAATTGGGCCGACCGTCATCTGGTATATGAACGTCCAAAAGTCCATTAGCGATGCCAGGGCCCAGACAGCGCCTGTATTGCCTGTGGGTATGCCCAAGAAGCCGATGATGAACAGCACCGTTGTCATCACCACCATGCCGGAGTTGTAAATGGTTCGACGACCGAAGTTAAACTGAGAAATATGTTAGCAAGTGACTGTAGCAGTGACTCAGAGACATACATAGTTCATAAGAGGCCACGAGATGATGGTGCCAACAAAACCCAGAGCCGTATTGCCGACACCCACTGTAGGTAGAGTCAATCAGCAAACACATTCACGCAACTTGCCTCTCAATTAGTTACTCACTATTGAAGGCATCGGAGGAACTCAGGCCTGCCTGCTCAAAGAAATAGTTGGCATAGCCAATGAGCGGGTTGCCTCCAATAACCTGGATGAGATACACCATGATGGAGATCTCGGTTCTCACGATGCTGACGCCTTTAAAGCAGTCGAGGTACGAGGTAGAGGTCTCGAACTCCCGCTCAAGTAGATCAGTCTGCTCAATACCGATTAAGATATTATCTATATCGGGGCGATACTTGCTTGACGTTAGTTTTAAGAGTGCATTGCGCGCATCCTCTCTCCGGCCACGGCGGACAAGCCAGTAGGGGCTCTCAGGAGCAAACGGTAGTCCCGAGAGGAGCACGACCGGCCATATCCATTGGATGGCCTGAGATCTCAAATTAGCATGGATATCTCGCTCGCAATGCAGAAGACAATATCGTCACTTACAAAGGGAACCCTGTATGCCCACTCGTCCAAGCGGCTCTCTACGCCTGCGGCGCACCCTTGGGCGATGAACTGGCCGATAACAAAGGCCAGGTTCACAGAGGCGGTGAGAAAGCCTCGCAAAGCAAGAGGGCAAATCTCGGACGCGTAGGTTGGCGCAATGACGACGTAGAAGCCATAGGCAAAGCCCCCAAGGATCTCGCCCGCGCACAACATGCCGATGGAGGTGGCGAAGAATTGGACGAAGACGAAGCCAATAGACCAGCAGCAGCACATGGCAAGCGTCTTCCGGCGGCCGAGAATGTGCAACGGGTAGCTGCTAGCCAAGGCGCCAAGGACCTGTCCAATGGGGTTTCCCATGCCCAGGCCGGTCTGCCAAGGGGCGGCAATTTCGAAGTGGTCTCCGACGCGATCGCCATATTTCTGCTGAAAGGCGGGCAGGGCGTAGAAGGACGTGATGATCTGGGCGTCGAACCCGGCCATGACGACGGCGATGCAGAAGAACATGGACCAGAAGGTTGCCTTGGGGTACATCCGCACGGCCTGCCAGAAGCCCAGCTCGTGCTCAGCGGCAGTAATGTCACGGGTCTCGTCAAGCTCCAGCCCGCGAGCCCGCTCAGCCCCAGGCTTGATGCTGGCCGGGTCCATCTCCTGGGTGTTGCGCCTATCCGGCTCCGTCGTCGTGGTCGGCATATTTGCTGCTTCTCGCGAGGTAATGTAGTTGTTGTAGCGAAGTCTGTTCACTTGCAAGAAGGAGGAGGTCACTCGGATGACCCCTCACGTCCAACGAGGCTGGTGTCAATGTTACATGACAGACACCCTTGCGCTCCCCGCCAATGAAGCAAAGCCCGACTGCCAGCCACCCAACACCAACATGACCTCGCTCTAAACCAGCATGGGTCATGGTATCTCGCCATTACCAGTAGAGTTGAGACTTTGCGTACTTCCCCACGGGGCCCCGCGTGGGGGCGCGCCGAGACGCCGGACCCCACCCCCCCTGGCATTAGTTCAAGATGGTCAAGTCCACGACGCACAAACGCGTCACGGCCCTTTCGGGAGGCACACAATAATTCCCACACTTAACCGAAGGCTTGATTTCAGTCTGTCTGCTCTTGTGAACCTGGCCAATCCACGCGCGGCGGGATGGTCCGGAACGCAAAAACAGGCCCATAAAGAAGCAAAGCCGGAAGCTGCTGCTCGCCCCCGACTACACCACCGTGGGGTCAGCATGAGGCTCACTGTGAGTTGCACCCATTCATCGTGCATCAAGCAAGTTCGATATAAGGCCTTATAAAATCCCCACCCTTAGTAGTTAACGAAGACGACGAGCCACACAAACAACAAACATCCAGCTAGAGTCGAGCGACAATCCATTGCCAAGAGTGTGGCACTAATTGCGGGAGAGCTCGTCCCGCTACGAAAGGTACAGGTTCCGCTTCCTAACCAGGGCTTCCTACACGGCGACTGTACGATGTGCCGGCAGTCTGGGATGGATGCTTCTTCCGGCTGGAAAACAAATTGACTGGCTGGACACGAGGCGCGGCAAGCTTCGGCTCCATCTTCCTCTACTCGCAAGGAGGTCAAGCGCATCCTTATTGACGTGGTCGTCCTGGCCGGTCTCCGTGACGCCTTCGTCGAGCTGATCTTTACTCGCGCCACGAGGAGCGTTCGGTACTTGTTTTGCAGGCTGCTCTAGGTCGACTGCGCCATTTTGTCCTAGCCCAGCATCTGCTGCACTTACAAGTTCATTGAGTAATAACATCGCTAGGCGGTTCCTCAACCCCAAACGCCATGATAATAGCATCAATCGTATGATAAGCAATGTATGGCAGTCCCATGCTTATCCTTCCGTAGGCGATGGCAAACTTATACATGTCGTCCGAGATACCACCCCTTTCGGAGAGGACATCGCCCGCTTGGCCAAGCAGCAGGTCGGATTGGAGATCGAACTCACGACCCCAGCCAGGCTGCTTATTGTCGGCTAGGAGCTTTTCATGCCACAAGCCGTGGATGTCTCGAATGACTGGCGCAAGGTCCTCGCTGACACCATATGGCCGACTCTTCTGAAGCTGTGCCGTTCCACCCTCGATCATGTCGTAGTACACATCGTAGAACTTGGTTACAGGAGAAGGAGGCAGCAGGTCCCGCCCGACAGCCCTCTTTAACGCACACGCAAGGGTTTCGCAGAGCCCAGCCTCGGTGACCTGCTCCTTGGCCAGGCGGTAGATCTCCCAGGTCCACTCCCAAAACTGCGGGTAGCGCTGTATGTATACCTCCATGGTGGCGAATATGTGACGGTGTCGAGCGCGGCAGAAACTGTACGCCGGAGAGGTTGCGGCCACTCGCCCATCTTCCCTGCCGTTGAATCGGGCTCGGTGGTGGCCGCGGAAGAGCTCACAGAGTTGGCCAGACAGGATTGTCGAGACAGTGTGCATGGCTTGGTCGATGTTGAGACCATCAGGGTACAAAAGGCGCAGGAGATTCCGAGTCTCGCCGGTTTTGATGTCAGTATGGAGGTCCATCACGTCGTTTGAGAGCCCAGACCCGATGAGTGAGTCGATCCCGGCGTCGTCCAACCACGCTGCACCGTCGCTGCACATGTATGCCGACCCGATAGTGTCCAGGCCCCGCATGGCAATAATGAGGTCGTGGTCCAGATCGTGCTTGATGGCGGCTGTACGCGGTGCGTTGAATGGTCGGGACGTCTCGCACTGGTTCATCGCCCGCACATACGCCTGAGAGATTCGCCAAAATGAGCGGTCCTGGCCGGACTTGAGGTCGTCAAGGTTCGGGACGCAAGACTGAGCAAGCTTCTCAAAAGCGACCAGCCGCTGGCTGAACTCGTTCTCGCCCTGCACCCAATCAACGCCGGTCAGTGCCGAGTAGACGTAGTCCTCTTGCAAGGAAGTAGGCTCGAAAGTGAAAGACTGGCACATCATGAGGTAAAAGGGAAAGATGACGATAATAGGCGGGTCGACCTCCAGCCCAGTCAGCAACTTTCCCCATGAGGAAAAGTGCTCATCATTCGCGGCTTTGGATGAATGATATTCGCTCTGGGGGCTGATCGGGTCATCCGTGGCATCAGCAGCAAGCAAGATGGCGGCGCCGACCTCGAGGGTGAGTTGATATGTAAGTTCGATGACGTTCAAGTCGTGCAGTCCAGAACCCATCCTCCTTTCATCTTCAAGTATTTGATGAAACTGCGCGGCGAATGGTTCAACAAGGTCCCTGACTCCGCTGTCAGGCTGGTAGGCTGCTAGAGCGTTGCTGACCCAACGAGAAAGAGTAGACGTCAACGGATATGGACCGATGTTACGGCCAGAATCTGGAGACTCTGCGGCATAGGGCTCACATCCCCTCGTGATCCAGGGCCTATTGGCGAAAGCCGCTTCTTGAGTCGTGTTTACGGGTATATCGTTGCACGAGGCATGCTTGTGCGAGCGACTGTTATAGTCGCTCGTTTTTAGCGCTGCCATGGCTTCCCCTGTATATCTCTTCTTACGGACATTAATCATCTTCGCGGGGGGTGCAGTAGATGCAGTTAAGGGACAAGTATACCGGAATCCAGGATAAGCGAGGAGTTTTCCATGAGCCTCTGGGGCGCTCAACATTGTCTGTTCAGAGCCTTTTTATAGTATTGCGATACTAGCCAAATCTGGTCAGCCCATGAGGGATAATTGGGACACTGGATACGATGGGGCATTTATGGCGCATAGAACACAAGGGAGTGCTCCGTAGAACAATATCGTTTCTACAATAAGGACCAACAAGGCACCTGGCCAACGAGCCAACAAGCAGGTCAGCCAAAGTAGTCCGTATTCCGCGAGCTAACGAGCCAACAGTCCGCGAGCCAGCACACTAACATGCCGGCCAACGCTCAAACTCCGGTACGGAAGTACGGGGTAAAAACAAAACAGCTGATTTAGGAAGGGTATATAATGAAAAAGGCAGTCTGCCGAACCGTGTCAAGAAATGTAACATATTCATTACCATGAATGAGGACTAATCGCCTCGGTATCTGCATTCGGGCCTATGAGATAGCGAGTTTATGGGGCTACACTCTGATGCATGTTCTGGCTTGCTCGCCTTGCCCGGCTCGTCATTGACACACGCCGGTTCGTCTTGCTCTTGGTAGAATTCAATAATGATCTCATCGTCGCCCAGCCCCAGGAGACTTTGGTATACTGCCGTCCCGCTCATTGCCCGCAAAGCCAGGTGTACGCCGTTCTGTCGACTGACGGGACACCAGATATTTACAACAACGCCGTGTATGCTCGGAACAGCGGGGTAGCAGAGGATCTCTGCAACAAAAATGGTCCCATGACCTATTCGCCTTAGATGTACGCCGGCGGCCCTTCTCCTTCTGTCTCCTTGACGAGTCCCACTCGCTCCTCCTCGGACGGCTCCGTATTTCGCCGAAAGACTCTTTGGAAGGAGAATTGGCGACGGGCCGAGTGCGGCGGCGGCGTTGGGGCGAGGCTCTGAGCCTTGCCACCGGGTGCGCCGTAGTACTCTGTGTCTTGTTCGTGCAAGGCATTTGCGGGAGTGTGCCCGTGAAACGAGCCAGGCTCGGCGTCTAGCCTTTGCCGGGGCACAATGATCTCGGTAAGGGGCACGGGGTGCATGGGACTTCGCGCCTGCGCCTGGTCCACATGATAGTCGTCTCCAGATCCCGGCCTCGCGGCCTCGGTGCGTGATCGCCCCCGCGTGACGCCCTTGATACTGGGAAATATGCCGCTGCGTGGGGCTTGCTCAAGCTCTTCCTCCGAGGGGAAGTGTGACATGCCCAGGGGCGGATGAGGGCTGCGAGCAGTAGGCGAGCTGGGCGTCGGAGTGGTCGCAGAGCGTGCGCGCATGCTCGACGCCATCGTCTTCCGCCGCCTCAGGCCGTCCCACTCATACTGCGGGTGCCCGTCCTCGCTGATGGGCTCCATGGTCTCGGCCATCTTCTCCTCACGCAGGCGCTTCAGTTCCTCCGTCTCCATCCTCTGTCGGGCTAGAGAGATGCGTCGCATGATGGCGGCAGTTCCACGGATCGCGTCGGCCTTTGGCTCCGTCTCTGGCTGCTCTTGCTCGGCAATGGTTTGGATCTGATCCAGATCGCCGTTGAAGACAGCCGTGTCCGGGACGTCCTTGGCAGACTTGGAGAGCTGCAGGAGCACGACGCCCGAGCAGATGGTGAGGAAGCCCATGACGACGGTGACAATGGACGTCGGCGTGCCCTTGAAGCCGCGAAACAAGATGGTGGACGTGATTATGGTGGTGCTGGTAAAGTACACGTAGTAGGTGGGGGTGACGACGGCGGCGTTGTAGATGTTGAGGGCTTTCTGTCGACGGAGTCAGTACCACGGCGCGGCGACAAGCCGACGGGCGACGGGGGTCTGGGGGAGTTTCTGACATTGAGGAAGATGATCTCGGTGAGCAGCGTGCCAATGACAAAGACAAAGAGGACCCATAGGAACCACTCCTTGTACTGCGGCTTGCCCCCGATCCAGGCAATGATTGCGGCGCCCAGACCTTGGGTCGAGACGACGCTCAGCCCGCCGACCCAGCTGCATATGGAAATGTAGACCAGCATGTTCTTGTTGCCCCACCTCGGGCCGGCGTAGAAGGCGGTAACTGCGGAGCCGACGAGGATGAGGCCGGCGTAGGAGAGGAAGCCGGGGGCGATGAAGAACCTTTGCATGTCTTGGATGTCGGCGACGGACGACTCCTGGGGCGCATTCATGACGATGACGATGGAGCCGACGATGCAGAGGAAGCAGGAGACCTTGCCGACCATGCTGAGGCGCTCCTTGAGGAAGATGGCGGAGAGGACGGTGGTGATGACGACGGAGAGGGCGCCGAGGGGCGTGACGAGGATGGCGTCGGTGAAGGCGTAGGCGACAAAGTTGCAGATCTCGCCGACGATCATGAGCGTCATGCCGGACCACCAGAAGGCATTCTTGAGGTAGCCGTAGCCCTCGCCGGCGACCTCGTTGTACTTCTCGTTGGCCCTCAGCAGCCCGACCTTTTTGAGCACAAACGACGTTCCGATAAAGGCGCCGGATCCGACGGCGAGGCCGATGCCGATGGCCTTGTAATACGGCGGCCGCTCGTTGCCTGCGCCGCCGGGCACGATGCCGCGGCTGGCGAGGGCTTGGAGCTCCATCCGGGGCGGCTGGAGGACGCGTCGTCGCCGGGACAGGACGAGCGTTGTTGCCGAGCGCGTGTTGGCACACTGGCGGGAGCAGGCGAGTCGGCCGGGGGCGCGCAAGGTCTGGATGGGACGGGTATTATCGTCGAGGCAGCATCGTCGACGCTCGGGACAGATGGGCGATTCGCGATGCGGCGGTCGAGGCGATGGCAGGACGTGCAGCCGTCGCTACATGCTCGGGGACGTCCAGGAGCCTCGGAGCAGCGTCTGCACGGGGGCCAAGCGGCAACGCAGCAGGGCAGGATAAGAATAGAAGCGGAGAGGCTATGCCGTGGCTCGTCCGACCTTGGAGGAGGCAAACCCGGCAGACGCGCTGGACGAATTCGTGTTCGCACCTTGGGACGCCTGGGCTGGAACGAGTACGCGCTGTGGCAGGGGGTGTTCCAGGCGCTTAGCGACGTGGCGGCCCCGCCATCGAATCGTTGGGCTGGTAGGCACGGATATTAGTGGTCCTCCAATGCACCTGGAAGCCGCCAGAGAACGGGCAAAACGGCTGGAGAAGCATCATGGTCATGGTCGTCCCGATGGCCTCGCGAGCGGTCGCTTGGATTCACTGGCTTTGCGAGACCTGCAGTCTTTGACGTCCATGTGCCCCGCAGTCGAGACGGATGCCGTCTCAAAAGGACACTCCTTGTTTCGTCGCGTCGAGGCGCATGTCATTGTGTGCTTGCATCCGCACGCCGAGCCGGCGCCTCCCGATGCGCTACGCCAGGTGCCATCGACAATTGGCATTAGCGCACCCATGCAAGGTACTTTGTACTCGAGCCTCTACGAGAATAGTTAAAATTGCCTAGTTAAAATTGCCTACTACTCTCCAACGCAATTGGCAGTCATGTGCGGCGCCATCGCACCCACGCCTACCCTATACCGCGACGCACCTAACAGCGGCTGAAAGGCTCTACTCGTATGAGCAGTGTAGCGAATACCGAAACCACGACTCTCGATTTGAAAGTCAAAGGTGGCATTGCTTGAGATATGGCGTTTGTTGGTTCTTCAAACCCGTGTTGGCATTGTCCTGGTATTAACAGCGTCCGTGCGGCCCTCAATACCCCTCAGCTTTTCACTGCCCACCAACACAATGGATAGACAGAGGGGTGCGCCGAGTCGCGCGAGGCTGTTGGGCTAGGCGCACTCATCCTCTGCAGTGCGAAGTGTATGTAATACTGGCTCGACAGACAAGAGCCTCGACGGACAAACACCGACGTTGGCTAGGGTCCAGGGTCCGTTGAAGACCGTCTGCATGATGCGACTCACCGAGGACCCAAGCTCCGTGCCGCAATTGCGGAAGCCTTTCCTATTGAGACTGTGCAATCAATCGTGTGCACCCCATTTCAAATAATTTGCGGCTGAGAGAAGGCAGAGACATAGAGGCACTCGGCTGCCTAACTCGCTATCTACTTCTAGCCAATTCAGCTACCGACACGTCACGGACCAGATCGGTACTTACCAGGACTCCCGCCCTGCCTGTGACTATACAAGTTGGTAATCAACGTATCATTTGACAATCGTCGGCCTCATTGTCCATGTGGAGAGCCAGAGAACCACCTGAGCCACAGTACTAGTGATACACACGCAAAATGTCAGCTTGTGTTAGTCACTAGGGCTGCCACCGCAAATCTTTGGAGTCTTTGGTCTCATGCAAACGGAGGTTGAAACGGCCAACAGGGCGCCACTGGCAAAGTTACGCCTTGTGGAGACCGGGCCCAGCGTACGCTAGACGGAACAGCAGAGTTGCGCAATGGCTCGAGATCCATAACACAGGGGAGCGGGCTTGTAATGTAGAAGTCGTCAAGTGCACATAGTGACGCCTTTATCAGACGCCTTGACGAGGGCGTGACGATATCGCAGCCGGAGCAGAGGAACCGATGCTTGATATGCATTCCTAGTTGTCAGTAGACGCACTGACACACGTTGAACAGGTTTAGTCTACATCCATACATGAGTCGCTGAACAATAGCCTTGTTGGTTGTCAATAATACATATTTCGATGCTAGCGGCATTAATCTGCAGTGCTTCTATTTTTCCTTGGTTTCTGAATGGACAGGTCCGTTCTCTCGGATTCCATCTGCCTGAATTTATTGGTCGCTTCCTGACTTCTGTCCTTCAACCCATCATCTGTCACCTCGCTTCACTGCTCCCCAGATCCGATCGCACTGTCGAATGCCATAAACGCACCTCTCTAGGTCAACCTTTCGCTTTGCCAAAACCATCTCTTTCTTGGAACAGCGCAGCGAAGAAGCCGGCCATGACTACAACAATGACAGACGACCATCGATATGTGCCAGAGACGCACCATTTGGAGGTGGTCCCTCCAGGGGTGAGATGTTCTCTGCGCTGCCACCTTCATCCAGACGACTAATACTCGCTATAGTATGTGGAAGGACACGTAGGCATTGCGCAACTGCGCAAAGCCATTCCGGCTCACTGCTTTAAGCCGTCAACCGTGCGGTCAATATGCTTCTTCCTGAGGGATATCTTTTTCATGGCAACTTTCCTGGCGGCAACGCTATATCTTGAAAAGCGAATCGACAATCGCCTGGCTAAATTCGTCTTATGTGCTGGCGTCTACCCCTTCGTCGTTGGTCTACCTGCCACGGGCTTCTGGGTTTTGGGACATGAGGCTGGCCACGGCTCATTCTCCAGGAGCCGCTTCATCGGTGACCTTTTTGGCTTCATATCTCACTCCTTTCTCCTGTCTCCCTTCTTCAGCTGGAGATCGACACACTCGAGACATCACGTCTACGCCAATCACTTGGCAAAGGTAAAACCATCGATGCTATGCACCCTTCAGTCGGGACAAGGGCACTCACAGAAACGGCATTAGGATCACAACTACGTCCCGCCCAAGAAACACGAGTACGCCGAGCTGTTCAAGGGCAAGTTAGATCTTCACGAGGCAACAGAGGATGCACCTGCCGTTCTTTTGTTGAGAGTTGTACTCCAACAGGTGATAGGTTGGGTAAGTCTCGCCTAGGCACTTGCCAAGCAAACCCGGGCTGACGCGCTTTGTAGCCGTGGTACTTGCTCACCAACATTACTGCTGCCGGTGAAGCTGTTGTTCGCCCCTCCAAAGGCTGGTGGAACAACAGTCATTTCGACCCTTGGGGGTCATTGTTTCGCGCTGACGAGGTTTGGTCCATCGTGGCCTCAGATATTGGGCTGGTAGGCATGGGATATATTTTATATCATGTTGCCAGCCTCTATGGCTGGTGGGCTGTCACTTGGGGGTACTTTCTGCCTCTTATGTGGGTGAACCATTACATCGGTAGGTGGCCAAAACTGAGATTCAACCTTGCAGTGGTATGCTTACGGTCCCTTGCTCTAGTCATGATCACTTACCTTCACCATACGTCGCCAAACTTGCCCAAGTTCTCACCAGAGTCGTGGACGTTCCTTCGAGGCGCTCTGAGTACAGTTGATCGTGACCCAGGCTTCCTGCTGAGGCATTTTATGCACCACATCGTCGACCTCCACGTCGTCCACCATCTTTTCCCGCGAATTCCGCATTATCATGCCCAGGAAGCCACCGATGCCATTCGTCCACTGCTAGGCAAGTACTATCGCCAAGACAGTGGATCTTGGTATGGTGCTCTTTATCGCAACTTTAGAGACTGTCAGTGGATTGAGCCTGGCCTCGCGGCGAAAGAAAAAGAAAGAATCCCAAAGGTGCGTTTGTTCGTATGGTCGCCAACTTCTCTCCGCTCCCATAGCCTGCATCTTGGTTCGTGGCTAATTCTTGCGATGATATGACAGCGCCACCTCAAGGAAAATGAGACTATGCAGAGCGATGAGGCGGGTATATACTGGTATCAACCTGGAAGGATGCCTCGTCCCGCTATGACCATGCGAGGCTGAGCAATGGAATACGTTGCCGTCGACGATGCATTCCACACACTTCAGTGCTTTTGTACTTTGTCATCAAATAGAACTAGGCTCTGCGAAGTAACTGTAAGACAGCAACAATGTAATTGGTCTTGCCATGTGAGACATCTGGAAAATGCCAGCTCTTCAATGGATCCCCAATGGCTTGCAGGGAACATTGGCCTTATGAGGACATGGATGCGGATGATGAAGCTATTCGGCTCATCACGAACTCGCTGATGACAACATATCACACACCACGCACCTGAATGGGGGAGAAGGAATATTACTAGTGAGTTGTTGACTCCTTGGCTGGTGTGTACTCCCCACGGGGTGCACTGTCTGTGTCGTAGATGCTACCGCGTTCCACCCCCCCCCC
>JALHCC010000304.1:0-10136 GCA_024340765.1 Tolypocladium cylindrosporum | reverse complement strand
CTAACCCAGACAGACCTAGACCGACCGACCGGGAGCCTTTACCAACCCAAACCGACCGCCCGGAGGTGCCGGTCTAGGTCTGTCGGTTTGTTAGCCACACTGGACGTCGACGCGACCGTCTCTGACATCGTCACCCGAGTCAACTCATCGTGGGCCAATCTGGCGTATCAGCCAGTCGTCTATTTGAAACAGGACATCGATTACGCCCAGTACCTCGCGCTACTCACAATTGCTGACGCTCTGATGATCACCAGCCAGCGTGAAGGCATGAATCTGACATCTCACGAGTACATCTTCTGCCAAGATGGAGAAATCGATCCTTACCGGAAGCATGGTTCCCTCATCCTGTCAGAGTTCACAGGCACATCGTCACTTTTCAACAAGAATGAGCTGTCTGTTAACCCATGGGATTACCGCCAGTGCGCTGATGCCATCAAACAGGCGCTCGAGATGGGAGAAGATGAAAAGAAGCGCCGCTGGGAGAATCTGTACGAGTCGGTCACCCGCCATACCGGGTCGCACTGGTTTAGTGAGCTGTTGTCGCATCTGGATCGAGCCAACGAAGAGCAGCACCAGCGGGACCAGGCGTCAGTTCCTCGCCTGTCGGTGCAAGATGTATTGACAGAATACCGGCAAGCGAGCCGTCGTCTGTTTGTGCTTGATTATGAGGGAACTCTGGTCACCTGGGGCCCGATCAACCAGATTATCCCCGTTAGCCCGCAGCGAACGCTCGACATATTGAACGATCTCTTGCTGGATGAGCGCAACATTGTATATGTCATGTCTGGCCGACGACCGGAAGAGCTCGACCACGTGTTCCGACGGGTGCCCAACCTGGGCCTAATCGCCGAGAATGGGTGCTTCATCAGGGACGGCGGCTCGGAGACGTGGGTTGAAATGTCTGACAACACACAGATTGGGCATTGGAAGAAGTCCGTCAAGCCCATCATGACGTACTTCCTCGAAAGAACCCCCGGTGCCGAGGAACGACACTGCAACCTTCTCTTCCACTACGACAGAGCAGAGGACTATGAGACGGCGGCCCGCCAGGCATCCGACTGTGCCAGCCATGTCAACGACGCATGCGAGGCGCAGAGGGTCCACGCCATAGCCCTGGATGGCTCCATTGTGGTTGAGCCCATTGACTATACCAAGTGCACTGCAGCTCAGAAGGTGTTTGAGAAGCTCAAGGCTCGCCTGGGGTCGGAGAGTTCCAAGAGCCCCGTCAACTTCCTCATGGTTGTCGGCGACGGCCGGGAGGATGAGAAGGTGTTCAAGTGGGCAAATAATTTGAAGCAGCGTGGGGCCATCGATAACGTCGTCACTGTGAGCCTCGGAAATCGTAGCACGGAGGCAGCAGCCACTTTGACTCAGGGTGTCAGCGGTAAGTTGTTGCCTGTAAGCACAGAATTAGGCAGTGAAGGCTAATGATACTTTGCCACAGGTGTTCTGAATTGCCTGCAGCGCCTTGCGTCACTCTCGTGATAGACACCGACATCCCGCTAATTTCTCAAGACGAACATTCGATCTTTACAAGGCACATGATCCTTCGTACAAGGCACACGATCCTTCGATATGGAATTCATCGACCCCGTCGCTACAATCTCAGGAGCCACCTGCACACTTGACAGTCGGCCATCTTCGACGATGCTCACTGCACAATCAGCACAAACAGCAAAGGGATGTCTGCTGAAATCTCCAGTTTTATTGCCGAAGATGACTTTTGTGGCGGCGACATTAACAACAGTCCGTCTGCATGCACTGCTAGCCATCTCTCGCTAGATTATGGCAATGCATGCCCCTTTCCCAGACGACGACATTTGCCTTGAAGACTTTATTTTCATGGGAGACTTCATTCCTTCTTGAGATGTCACTCCTTCATGCGAGTCCATGGCATCTCCTGAGAGTCCTCAAGTAGGCAACGATTTGCCCACAGCATTTGGCTCTCCCTGGCCACCTGAGTCCCTGCCCCGAATGACTCCTGTCATGCGAGAGCCTCTGTTTATGTACAGGGAGCTGATGCTCAAGCGCTGGGGGAGACATGCGACAGCTTACGCAAAGCGATCACGGACACGAAGCGAGACGCAGCAAGGGCTGTAGATGTGGTGATTGCTGGAGACTTTAATCGCCACGACCAATTATGGGGAGGGGACGACTGTCGCTGTTGAGATAGGGTGAGGCAGACTAGGTCATAGATCTAATGAATGAGTTTGCTCTTAGTGGTCTGCTTCGGCGAGGTACAAAGACGTGGCAAGGCGAAGACCATGAATCGCCCTTGACCTTGTCTCGGTCTCGGAAGACCTGGCCATTTCAACCATCAAATGTGCTATATACCGGACAGGGCAAGGGTCGGACCATCGCTCCATCGAGACGGTCCTTGACGATTCAGTTCCAGCTCCGAAACACCAAGAGCGGCTTCTCCTCAAGAACGCTCCATGGAAGGAAATCAACGCCAGAATTGCAACTGCACTGGAGACTACCCCAACGGAGGGCACGGTGCAGCAGAAGAAGACTGACTCATGTCAGTGGTGCTGGAGGCGGTGCATGCCCTGATACCCAAGGCCAAGCCATCGCCTTATGCGAAGCGCTAGTGAGCCTCCGAACTCACACAACTCCGTCGCATTTGCACGTATTGGAGGAACCGTGTCAGAGCAGAGAGGCGTGCAGGACGACCCGCAACGGAATACGGCCAAAGGAGCAGCCAAGCAGTACCACGACGTCATCAGGCAGCAGAAAAAGATGCACTAGAACGAGTTCCCGGCGGACAACGACAATATCTGGAAAGCAGCTAAGTATCTGAAGTGGGTGAAGACGTGGCGTTCGGCAAAGTGCCACAGCTCGTAAGGGCTAAAGGCAGACGGCACACGTACGACTAATGGCAAGGAGCAAGCCGAAGAGCTATTGGCTACGTCTTTCCTCCCTTTCCGGACACTATTGAAGAAGAACACGGCCTCAGCGACAGGCTGCCGTTCCCATGCAGGACATCACGATGGAAGAAGTAGAGCGACAACTCATTGCGACAAAGTTACGGAAGGCACCCGGTGAAGACGGACTACTAGCGATGGTCTGGAAATAAATATGGCCAGTTGTCAAATACAGAGTAAGATTGGAGATCCATGTCGCTCCTAGCCACACTTGGCAAGATACTGGAATCGGTCGCCGCGCGGAGAGGATCTCACATGCAGTGGAGACGTATGGGCTATTGCCTACGAACCACTTTGGAGCCCGCAAACAACGATCAGCCGAGCAACGCTGATGCTGCTGCTACAAGAGCAGATTTATGCCGCTTGGTGAGGTCGACGAGTTGTCAGTTTAATCAGCTTCGATATTAAAGGAGCGTGCAACGGAGTTTGTAAGGAGAGACTACTCGAGAGAATGCAAGCAAGAGGCATCCCAGGGAAATACTTTACTGGGCTGAGGCGTTTTGCTCGAATCGCACAGCGGTGATCCAGGTCAACGGACAGACATTGGAGGCTCAAAGACAGCCACAGTCCCGGTCTGCTGCAAGGGTTGCCACTGTCTCCGATTGTTTCTGTTCTTTAATGCAGACCTAGTGCAGCAGCAGATCGACAGCAATGACTTCGCGGCATGGGTCACGGGTCCCACAGCGCAAAGCAACAATGATGGCATCGATGCAATCATTGAGAGGGCGCTAGATTGGGAGAGGAGAAGTGATGCGACTTTTGAGGCAGAGAAGACGGCGATCATACGCTTCACCCGGAAGTCGCCAAATCCGACTTGGAACTCTTCACGATCAAGGGACAGGTTGTCCAACCCAAAGAACAGGTCAAGATTCTCGGGTGGTTATGGACTCCGGGCTCGAATACAAAGAGTATATCATGAGGCCAGCGGCCTAGGACTTGGAAGCCGCAATGGAGCTGAAGCGGCTCAGGGGCCTGTCCCCATCGACGGCACGGCAACTGTTTGCATCCACTGTAGCTCCAGTGGTGGACTACGCGTCGACGTCCAAAAGGGCAGGCCCTATCAACCGAGTTCAAAAGGTGGGAGCGCAAAAGATTATAGGAACGTTCCTCACGGTGGCATCGAGCGAAGCGGAAGCGGAGGCTCACATTGCCAGCACTCAAGAGCGGTTCTGGAAGAGAGCGATCAAACTGTGGACGAATCTCCACACCCTGCCTGGAACCAATCCACTTCGCAAAGGAAAGCCCCGCATACGGAAGATCAGAAGATACCATCGTTCGCCCTTTCATAAGGTGGCAACTGCGTCGTGTGCGGGCTCAGCTCCGCTCTTCAAGGTCCCATCTTTGATTGTCAGACTGCTTTGAAACAAACGGTACCATCGTTGTTACTAACTATTGTTCCCGTCGACGCTAAAGTGTCCTGATAAAGTCGTCACAGATTAAAAGGGGTTGTCGCAGGATCGTTACTCGGGCTAGGCCGGAGCAGGGGGTTGGTTGAGGCTAAAGTGCAGCCCAGGGGTACATACAAAGCAATACTATTTGACGAGTTCCTCATACAACGCACTCGGGAGGTTCGGTTTAGGCGAGTGTGATCCGCCTGGGGAAATTACCAGTACTACTAGGATTGGGTGAGTCCGCAGAAGGCACGGCCAGCATGGTCTCGTTGTCCTCGTCCATCGAGTCCGTGGTCGTCTGCTTGGTAGCACTCAGGGATGCGTCAAGGTCGTAGCGGTTAAAGAACGCCACTCCGGTAGGCGACGTAACACTCCTGGCGATGTCATCGCTGGTGAGGTTCGTGGTTGACTTGGCCTTGAGACGCATACCAGCGAGACCAGACTCGCTCGAGATACTCATGGTTGGCCCCGTGGTTGGGCTTGCCAAAGTTGAACTGGTTGCGTTCACTCCAGACGCATCCAGCGAGGCGGGTATGGAGACGGGGCGCAGACAGCTCCCAGAGTTTTGCCTCTAGCTGCTTCGAGGCTGGCTGTTGATTGAGCGAGAGGTTGCTCCCTGGACGTAGTTTTCGTTGTGAGGCAATTGCGTCTTTTTGAAGTCGACCTGGAAATTGTTCGAGTTGTTGTTGTCCCAGAACTCCTGGTCATTGACGGCGTACCGGATGCAGAAGAAGAGAGTCTTGGACTCGAGGTTGGCCGTGTCCGAAAGCTTGATGGCAAAGGTGAACTGATCATGGCCCATCGGTGTTTCGCGAGGACGAATCGCATGACTATACTCGGCGCTGACCTCTGATACCGTCTTCCAGTAGTCGAACGTGAAGCGACAGGTGACATGCTTCTGGAATGCTAGGTTTGCTACATCCACGGTGCCCAGCAGCGACTTTTGATCGCGTGATAGCCACACCTTTTCCAGTCTCGCGGACATTTTCTTGCGAATGTGGGGGTCGTGGGGGAAGTGGGTGGTGACGAGCTCCCACTCAAATGGGGTTGACCTCGTGTTGGGCTTCTTTTCACTGGTGGAGGGATACTCGCTGTCGCTCTCATAGTTTTCAACTGGAGAGGGTCCAGCACTGACAGCTAGGGGGCGCTCGGCTTGATGGAAGTGTCGGATGTGTTCCAGGTGAGAGTCAAAATGGACAGCCTTGGGGGAGATTGGCGTGCCAGGTATACTTGACGGCCGCTGGTGACAGGCGCGAAGGGCAGGGCGGACGAGCTCACCAGACATTTTGCGAACCATCTGCGGCTTGTACTTGACATCTTCATCGGTATCCCCCTCAGATCCAGCTATTGAGTTGTCGGCCAACTTGGGCATAGAAACGCCAGATTCGGTTGCGGGTCGTACATGGCCAACTTTGCGGCCGCACTTGGGAAGTTCACCGAGAGCGCTCGTGCTGAAGCTCATGTGCATCTCTCGAGCCTCATCCTCTGACTTTGCATCGACTGAGTGATTGGCAGGAGCCCGAGAGGTCATAGGAATGGGAATTTGCCTGACTGCTGCCCGTCCACAGATCTCGGGAGGCTCTTCATCATCGCTGCCTGAAGTTTCCGACTCGGGCGGAGAGATGAGAGCGGCATTGGGGATGCGCTCGTGTTCGTCCTGGGCCGGTGGCGGCGATTGCCGCACGCTGCCTCTCGAGACTCCATATTCGCAATTTTCGCACTCGTCGAGGCATCCACGGCTAGGAACTTGGACATCGTTGATAGCTGATATTGAAGGGGTACGGCGGTGCTTGTTGAAATTCGAGGCGGAGAGACGAAGTGAGGGTCGCGGCCCGGATTGACGGGATGAGCGGCAGCTTACATCAGGGGACATGGAAGCTGAAGAGCAAGGCGATCGGTGCGACAAGGGCGGGTAAGGCATCTCAGACACGGACAACGGGGCGGGTGTCGACAGGAGGATGCGTGTCGAAGTTTGGCACATCCACGCAAACAAGTTGCCGCAACCATTCGGTCCGAGGCGGCAGCGCAGAGATGGACCTTACTGAAGGACGAGGGACGGACAAAAGTATAAGCAAGCAAATTCAGCTGGCTTGCGTATCGATGGCTGTTGATTGCTTGCCACTTAGCCAGCCAGTGAATATAATTTCGCCGAGTAAATCCTATTATTATTCTTCAGTTACTTTCAGACACCGCCTATACCACCTAAATGGATTTCAGTGCCCTTCGGCATTTTCCTTTTCTGCTACACAAGTCATATTCTGCCTTCGGCTCCCTCATTCCTTTTTCATCCTTTTTGTAGACTAATCAAACACTGGCGCAAGTGCAAGGTATGATTATGTCTTTCAATCACCCAAGGTGTCCTCCCGAATCGGTACAGAAGATGGCACTCTTCGAGGTAACCAAGTGAATGGCTGAAAACGTGTCAGAGACGCACAACTTCATTCATCCATGGGGAAGGGGTTTGACCCTCTTCTAGGTCTGTAGGCCAAACGTAAAACGATACCCGGTGCAAGAAATCAGTCAACGAAGCCATCAGTAAAGTTCCGCCACACTTTTGCTATCGTAAGGGGCGAGAAGCTGAACTTGCTCTCACTTGATTTGTGGGTGCAAGCTCCATTCTCGAGGTGGAGGTCTGTTGGGTGGGGCGGATGACCAGCCGCACCGATTCGCTCTCAAGCGAGTCCCCCGTCCACCAACCACACTTCGGTGGGTGATTGCAAAACCGCCACCATCGAACGATAATAGCCACCAAACTGTATGCGTCTATGTGTCACTTGTATATATGGCGGCTTTGTTAACTATATATATCGCTATATGGAATTCATCGTCTTCATGGTCGCACACCAAGTGCAGTGCAGTATACTACTTGCCTGAATTGAATTTTTACTACCAAAGTCTTAAGGTTACCTGTATCCACATCACTATGGCATCCACCGACATCAAGCAAGCTCAGGTTCACGAGCTGCTATTCCATACTATTCTCACGGTGATCGACTATCACAAAGACGCATCCGGCGCGACTCGCTCCGTCTTCGTCCTTGGAACCTATGGCAATCTCTACGCTGCAAAAGCCTATACTATTTGTTCGCTAAAGAAACTCAACTTCGCCCTCGACGACTTCGAAGAATACGCTGTGCGTCCTTCTGCAGGTTCCGCCGCAGAAAACTGGCCCCATGGTAACGGTGTCTTGGTATTCGCACGTGCGCCTGCTGGGCAAGTGTTCCTCGTTGGGATCGAAACTACGCCCAATAATGAATCTCTGGCCACCAAATCCGACGGCGAAGTAATCCTGCCGGACGGTGCTCGATTTCTGCACTACTTACTACAAACTACAATCGATTACAACGCCGATCGTACGGGCGCGATGCAGATGACGCAGATCGAAGGAACATATGTCCACCGCGCGGATGCTTGGACAGCTGCACATAAGTGTCTCGACGCAAGCCAGTTTGTGGAGTATGATGAGCGAGGCGACGCGAACTTTTTGGGGCAGTGGCCATTTGACGAGGACGTGGCCGTGCATGCCGTTTCTGAAACCGGTCAGAATCATTTTATAGCGGTGAAAATACCCCCTTGGGCAAATACTGGGCGGAAGGACGGAGTGAAGAAAGCTGTGATGCCCCAAGCTTTTGGCAGTGCATCCAACGTACAGTCTCTTCCGGGGGTGTAAGCACAATGTCGCTTTGATACACTAGATGAAATGGACCTAACAATGGTTTCACTCTGAAAGATGTATTTATTTGGTGGTGCTATGTTCGCGTCTGCTCATCACAAGCTCCATCGGGGTTTCAGGTAAGATTTTTCTCTTGCTCTGAGGATTACGAACATACTAGGGTACAACCACGAGAATGAGAAATCAATTCATCTCGCTTCATGAACTAACGTTAGCCTTTTTATGCCTCCACGTTCAACAGCCAGAACCTCAGTGCGTCTGCTGTAAAATCATCGCAAAACTAGATGACATGCCGTGTTGCAATTCAGAAAAACTCAGTTCGAGCCAGTAATACATAGCTCAGGTTGTCAAACGATATTCCGCCCCAGCCGAGGAGTCCCGACCCACTTGGGTGTCAAATGTGATGGGAAGATGCCATGCATGTGATGGTTATAGAGAGTCAATTAGCCTTAACCACTGCCCAAGTCAAGGGGACGAAGGTCCCAGTTATATGCACAACAGCGGTGCCTAAGTGGGTCGGGATGCCTCCTCGGCTGGGGCGGAATATCGTGACATTTTGAATACTAGGCGTCCTCAAAAACTACTGCAATCTCCATCCCTATGGAATACCGCAAAACAATGCGTCTCGCCCTTTGTCGCGTTTGAGCTTGGGAAACATCAACAAGCTTGGAAGGAGTGCCGTCGTTCTAACCTGCACGTGAAATGTATCCACCACGCTTACACGCAATCATCACGTGTAGATACGTATACTATGAAGAAGTTCAAGTCGGTTGACTGGTTGAAAGCCACTGAAATACGGCAGGTACCGAAGCAGAGTTGATGAAATGGCCGCTCCTACGAGAGACCACACAACTCGCGGCTCGGACGCCCTGCCACCTCTGCCATTTGCCGCTCACGCAGCAAGCCACGCAATCCTTTCACCTCAACACTTAGTGATCGATTCTCCGCCTCCAGAGCCACGAGCCTCTGCCTGGCTAGGTTCAAGACGGCGCCCTTGCTGACGGTCCGAAGCAGCCCGTCCTTCAACCTCGCATCCTTGTTGGCCCCTGTGGTTTCCAGAACGGCGAGCAGCCGCACAAATTGGCCGTTGAGCCGACTTCGATAGTTCTTTTCGATCTGGTTATGGCTGGTGTGCCCGTGCGATCCATCGACTTTGGTCCTGGCCGGTGTGGACGCCTTGCTGACGGACGCGGAGGCGTTTCTCGTCCTTGGCCATAGACGAAGTTTCATGTTCGGCCGCCTGTCAGTGGAGTCGAGACTTTTGGATGCATCGTAGCAGCTGGGGGTGTTGTCAACGACCGATTCTGTGGCGGCTGTACGTTTTCTGCCATTGATTTGGATGGGTTGCTGAGTGCTGCCATCTCTCCTTGTCGAGGTTGTTTGCTTAGACCTAGGCACTGCGCAGATAGTGCTCTGCTCTTCCTGACTTTGTTGCGGTCTTCCCGAGCTGCCGTTGTGAGTCTGCTCAAGGAACGTGAAGCTGTCATTCGTTGGGTCAAGACCGATGGTGTTATCGTGGAGTGATGGATCCGCAAAAGCAGCAAGTCGGGTATCGGTATCGGCTGGATGCAAGAAGGCCCAGTCATTAGGTACCTGGCCAGTGGGTTCAATCCCTGCTTGGCTCGCAAATGACAAGTCTTGGCCGTCCAAGAGGAAGGACGGCAGGAAAAAGTGAGACCCACTCAGATCCGAGGTTGGTGTTGGTGAGGCATCCCAGGCATCACTCTGGTTTGCCAGTGAACGTCAGCAGACAGACTCGAATAGGGGAGGGGCCACCTACATGTCCTGGGCTGGAGTCATAGTCCCACCGCTGCATCGTCGTGTCCAAGTCCCAGTCAAGATCCATATCATTGTCCCGTTTTAATTCGCCAGTTGATACTTCGTAATAGATATGTATGGATGCTGACCAATGTTTACTCGTCATCTCCGCAGGCTTTGTCTCGATTGCGGGGACCCCTTTATACTTGAGCTTCGTTTACAGGATATTCCATTAGGAGAAAAAAATCCCCCTCTGCACGATGTTCTCACCAGTACGTCACGGCGTGTCAAGATCAGGTCGCTCACTCACACAGAAGGTCAACAGCACCGCTGCCTAGCAGGCTACAACCAGTCATGATACTGCTGCCTAGCAGGCAGCAGTATCTCCAT
>JALHCC010000303.1:0-16082 GCA_024340765.1 Tolypocladium cylindrosporum | reverse complement strand
CCCCCCCCCTCATTACCGCCCGCGACGGCCGCCCCTAACAAGCGCGCAGTACTCGTCCATCAAGGAGCTCCTCACCCTGTCGCGCCGCATCAAGGAGCTCTGGGTCTTCGGGCCCCTCGGCAGCGACGCCGCCGACCGCAAGGCCAAGGAGGCCCAGATCGAGCGCGACGTCGCCCGGGTCTCCGCCCTGCTCAACGGCATTGAGGCTGCCAGCATGGGGGAGCTGGCGGAGAGGCACGGCGGCGCGTGGGAGCGGCTGACGAGGAACGAGGGCGAGGCCTCTGCTGCTGCGCCTGCGGCGAATGGTCTTGCGGCAAATGGTGCCGCGGCGGCGACGGCGGCGACGAATTCTGGACGGTGAGGTGCTCGGAGTGGTACGGCATAGTTTACTGGCGTTTTCGGTTGGGAGGCATGGCTTGCGGACAGGTTGTAGATACCAGGTTATAGATACCCACGGGCTTCCGTCCCCAACTGCACTGGAAAAGACACGGACACACTTGACACGCGTTTAACGAGCCTCCTTGTTCAATTGTATAACTTGGGTCATGCATCGTTCCCGAAGAGCTATAACCTCCACCTAGCCCTCGCCACCCTCCGGATCCTCATCCTCGTCGCCGAGCTCCCTGTCCACGTCCTCCTGGACCTTGCCGCCCGCGCTCTTCAAGATCTCGGCCACGGCCAGGCCGCCCGCCGTGAGCCACAGGAAGTGGTTCGACTTGAACTGGTCTATTTGGTTGAAGAAAGCATGGAACCTGGTCCCTGTCAGCAGAGCCCAACTCGTCAATCATGTCCCGTCGGCACTTACGTGTTCTCCTTCTCCTCCACGTCAAAGATGCGCGTGTAAATATGCTTGTCCTTGAACGCCTGCAGCTTGTCGTCGTACTGGTCAAAGTCAATCTCCGGCCGGTTCAGCTCGTCCTTGGCCCTCCTGTTGTAGTTCTCAAAGACCGGGCGCTCCAGCAGCAGGCCCAGCCCTGGCGCCTTGGGGATCGCAATCTTGCGGTTGCCGTAGCTCTGCTCGATGATGTCCAGGTCCGTCCCGCACCGCACCACCAGGCTGACCATGCCGACCATCTTGCGGATCTGGTGCATCATGAAGCTCTGCCCGTGCACCTTGAGCGAGAGCCACTCCGTGTCGCCGATGATGATGGGCTTGGGGTTCACGACAAACGACTTGATGTGCCTTTTGGCCGAGGCGTCGGTGAACGGCTTTTGCACCGTGTAGTTGTGGAAGTTGTTGGTTCCGACGTATTTGTCCAGCGCAGCCTGCAGCCTCTCCCGCCGCTCGGTGCCGACGCGGTAGTGGCGCTTAGCGGAAACGTAGGCGGCCTTGATGTCTCGAAGGGCAAAGTCGACGGGGCCGAGCTCGCGGTGCTTAGGCCTGACGCTCGGGAGGGTGAGCTTGGCCTTTTGTCCGCTGGCGTCCGTCTCGGTCGCATCTTGGGCGGGGTCCTTCTTTTCCGTCGTTGCAGACTCTTCCTTTGTATCTGAATCCTCGGGCTTGTCCATCTCGGATTCCTCGGGGTCGCCGGCGTGCAGCTGCTCCAGGACCGCGGCGCGAACTTCAGGAGCCAGCGCGGCCAATATGGGCTTGACCTCCTTTTCCTCCACGTCTGCCCAAAAGTCCTTTACGTCTGCCATCCTCGCGCTCACCGCCTCCTCGGCGCCGTACTCCTTTGTCAGCTCGGCGACCTTCCTGCCCAGGAACGTCTGTGGGTGCGGCGGCAGCAGGCAGTAGCTCGGCATGAGGTACTCGTACCACCGCGAGTCGCAGTACTGGTAGCAGTTGAAGCTGTTGTTGGTCCGCTGGATGCCCCACACCCGGATCTGCTCCGGCAGCAGGGCGTTGATCTTCTCGACAATGTCCTCCTCCTCAATGATGAGCTTCAGGCTGATGACGTTGCCCGCCGCGTGCACGCCCTTGTCGGTCCGCGCGCAGCGTGCCAGACTCGACTTGCGCGGGTCGTCGGCGTTGGCCTTGGAGATGGCCTTGGCTTCGATGAAGGCCTGGAACAGGTCCCGCTCGATGGTGGGCTCGTCGCCGTTGACCTGCATCCCCTTGTAGCCCGTGCCCGCGTAGCCGATCATGACGGCGACCTTGCGCTTCGGCCGGCGCTCCTCGGCGGCGATCTCGTCCTTGGAGAAGGGATTGCTCTTGTTGTCGCCCTCGACCGATTCGCCCTTGTAGTTTACCTTGCGCCGCTTAAACTCGCGCCAGTCGTCTTGCTTCTTGCGCTTGTTGGCGTCCTTCTGCTCGCGTCTACAGCCTGGTCAGCTCCATTGGCGATGCGGTCTTTCCAAGGCGACGGGGAACCTACCGCCATTCTCCTCTTCCAGTGTCCCCGCGCTTCTTGGCTCCTCCTTTTCCGTCATCGTGCTTGACATTCTCGTCGGCGCCATCGGCGGCAGGTGGTTGGCTCGTGGGAGCAGGGTCAGGCTTGGAGTGGCTCGGAGCGTCGCTGCGCTGCTCCGCGGGAGCGCTATTCTCGACAGGAGGTTCATCGCCGGCCGCCATGCTTGCATTGGGTCTGGCGAGTGCTGGTGGCAGTTGGTCTTTGGTGGGGAGGCTCAGAAGCTGGGAGAGCTTCACTTGACGAGAATTTCCATCTCGACTTTTCCTCCAACAGTGGAGCCGCGCTGCGATTGGTTTGATGGAGACTAGCAGGCTACCCTAGACCACCTCGCTCCTGGAGGACGGGGCACTACGGGTGGCATTCATCCTCCATTCACGCCCACCAGTTGAAATGGATGACAGCATTGTATGCATCATAGTGGTATTCCCTGCGCAAGCCAGCTAATATGGGCCAAGACTGCAGTGTCTGATCAAAGACTCGACGAGCCGGAATATAATCCTCAAGTACTTCGTATCGCCTCTTCCATCTCGGTCAACCACGCTCCCAGTCCCAGTCATCGACCACGACCTGCCAAGTTCCCAGCCCCTCTCCTCTCTGGACAGGCCATGCTGCAGCGATACGTCAACTTGTCACCCGTGCCGACTCCGTACGAAGCCTGCGCCCACAGACACCCGCTGAACGAATACACCACCACGCCCAGCATTTGCGAGCCCCCTGTCGTGTCCGCAGAAGGCTTGCCGGTCGTGGTCGGAATCGACCGGGTGGTCGTAACGGGGGTTGCGCCGGTGAGGTAAGCCATAGAAGCGCAGTCAAAGGGCGTCACCGGCGGCGTCGTTGGCTGGGGCTGGCTTGGCTTGTATGTTGTCGTCATGGTATAAGTGTCCATGGTTGAACTTGTTGTTTCTGCCTTGTCGGGGAATGCGGTCGCCTCTGTCGACATCAAGGTGAACCGTTCCATGCTCTCCCTGCTGCACTGTCAGTATTTGATACGCGTTCTGACCTGAAGGCCAGGCATAACACACGTTTCTGCCTGTTGGCTTTTCTTCTTATTGTCTTCGTCCTTGCTCTGGCTGTCATGAATCCTCCCCACCACGGCCGCCACGATGAGGGACACGAGCACGGTGACGAAGATCGACGTGAGCAGCCTGACGAAGATCGTCTTTCTCGCCTTGGCCTTCAACTTCGCATCACTCGCCACCTCTTCCTGGTACTGCGGCGGTGCTCTCTCGTCGCCGTACGCGGGCGGTTGTCGTGGGCTGGCCGGGTCGCTCTCCGACAGAGCAGGGTCGTCAGTTCGACATACGCCGTTTGCCGACACGCTCGGAGTCGGGTAGCGGACCGGACGGCCCTCGGTTTCCATTTCGGACGCGCAACACTGCGTTGAGCGGTGAGGCGGCGCCTGCTTCGACTAGCAACGACGGTCAGTTGGCACCATCGTGATGCCGCAGCGCTGAGGTCGATGCTATGGTGCAGGAGTCATGAGGCGAACAGCAAGGGGTGAGGCGGAGGGGTGAATTTGAGGCTGATTTCCGCCCTCCTTGCCTTGTCGGCTCCATGCCAACTGACGGGGGATTTGTACCACATGTTTGCACGCTGGAATGGAAGCCAACTCCGAATGTCGCACATGGATGAGACGCCGCCAACCACAACACCAGAAGAGAGTCGTCTGGGCCAAAGAGGTAAAGTGATCACCCGACCCGCGGAATTTCGATGATCCTGTTACGTCAAGGACGTTTGGGGTTGGGCGGCTACGCCAGATGAGGAGCTTGGCTGAGGTGTGTCCTTCGCGATGCCTCAAAGCTAGGTCGATACGGCCAGCTCACCCCCGCAAACCCGGGTTCTTACTTGTCTCATCATTATGATGGACTGCTGGTTTGAGAGAAGAGTGGTTGTGCCACAAGACGGCAGCCCGCTTTTCGAAGTTGGCGCCCGATCCAGTCACCCGTACTCACTCACACAGCCTTGCGCTGCAGGTAGTCGATCAACGTACCCCGTGATGCAGCCCACCGATTCAGCCTCGCTCAGCGACAGGAATGCCCTCGTCGCCTGCCTCTCAGCCCCCTCTGAATGGTGAGTGCGCTCGTCAGCGACGTTGCTCTTGCCAATCATCGCCGAGCAAGCTTCGGCTTGTGACCTGAGCTGGTCTTTGCAACCGCTCTTGGGACTACCGGCGTATCAATAAATGTCGTGATTGGTATCCAGGACTGGCGCCTCGATGCTCACCCACTTGCATGCAAGGCTGTGGTCACTCTTGTGGATCTGGAGAGCTACACGCGCGGCATCTACCCTGCCTTGCCAGCAGCTATATAATGTGTTTCCTTCACCAGCGCTTCCTCGTTGACCTGTCAAGAAATGTCCTATCCGATCCAGTTGCTTCGGAGCAGAAACGTGGTGGGTTCTACGTAGAGAAAAACAGCATGAAGAGTCAATCTATGCGAGAAACCATGACGAGAATGCTCCTCTGTGCTAGGCGATCGCTCTCCTGGGTAGTTTCGCGCGATGAGACGGTGAATCACTCGGAGGATCGCTCATCGCTTCTCTATTGGTACAGAGTACTCTCACCGCTTCCACGACAACTATCCTCATTCTAATAATCCTCTAGAGATTCGAGACTGCGTTTCTACCCCAAACCATCCTCCGCATGTGCAAGACTGGCCCTTGGTTGACTTGACTTCAGGTAGTAGGCCGCTTTGCAACTTTACTAAACATTCACGGTATTCTCAGAGCCAGGCACCTTTGTGAAATGCGGATGCTGGCCAACCACCTCACCGTCATGCGGCCAGATCAGCTCGTCGACATTTCTAGAAGGACCCCGTACAAACCGAAGCACGAACAAGCCATCAGCCGAGGGGTAGGTCAAGCGCCCGCGCTGCGCCTGCCAATCGCGGGCACAGAGCCAGTAAAAAGTGTCATGTTGTATATACTCGAGGGTCCATGTTTGGGAGTGTCGGCCCTGGAAAAGGACTTGCAGTCTGTGAGAATTGGTATCGTATCCCAGTCTCAAGACCCGTACCACGATAACCAAGTTCACGCCCCCCGTGTAGCGGTAAGTGCCCATAAACTCCTGCAAGTTTCTCGGGGGAATCACCGGGCTGAGTAAGTACACCGCGTTCAAGCGCTGAAGGGCGTCATGATAGCTTTGAATGTGGCAATGGGCGGCTTCTCGGGCGAAGCTCATAATGTCAATGGGCACTGGACTGTTCACCAATGTCTCGATCAGAATGTGAGCAACCCAGTACGCAGGGTCCCCCATGCCGATCGTGTTGGTCAAGACGACCACGCTGGCGTCAATCTTGGGTAGCATACCAAGGAATGACGTGTAGCCAGCGAGGTTGCCGGCCTGTGAAACGACAAAGGTTGGGCGCCCGGCCCCAGGGACCACCACGGGCGGCAGTCGGACGAGCAGGTCGTTGATCCCCTCTTGTATAATGGAGCCTGGTAGCTCAGTACAGAAGAGACCGAGCATGGAGGCAATGCTGCAGAACGGGAGGTCTTTGAACATGCCGATAAAGGGATGCACGCCCCTGAGCACACGCATCAGGGCCAGGGAATAGACCAGGAGATCATCGACGGAGCTCAGGATGCCCAGCGCCGAGCCCATAATGGTCCCGCACTGAGCCTGGGGCCGGCGAAGCACAACCCAGGCGCCGCTATCGAGCGCAGCATACGGGTCAGCAACGGCTGCTTCCGGGATTTCTCGTGGACTGCCGTGGTGCCGGGCAGTGTTAGGGGCACAATGGTGGACTCCATGATGTATCGGCCGTACGTGAGCTCTGAAACACGCTCGATGATCTCGCCGGCGAGTGCGTAGTTCCAGTTACTGTAGTGAAATCTGCTGCGAAAGGGATAGACGGGTTGCAGTTCGGCAATAACATCCAGGGTCTCCCACTTGGCCAGGAGGAGCTCGCCGTCGGAGCCGCACCACCAGGCGTCCGATCTGGCCAGGCACAGTTTGTGGGTGATCACGTCCGCAACAGTGGCCTGCTCCGTGACCTCGGGACACACGCTTTTGAATTCGGGCAAGATGTCTTTCACGCGCGTCTCGTAGCTGAGCTTCCCTTCGGCCACGAGGTGTGCGGTGGCCAGCGCTGTGAAGGACTTGGTGATGGATCCGATGCCGTAGACCGTGGATGAGTCGGGAGCCTTGAGTTCCACTAAGTCCTTGTAGCCGTGGTTGTACCTGAGAAAGGTCTGGCCGCGATGGATGACGCCGACTGACATGCCCATGACGCCTGAGACTTGGCAAATGGCGTCGATTTGTCCGATGAGGTTATTAAAACGATCCTTGAGCCTGTCATATTCGACCAAATTTATGCTGAGGGAGGGCCGCCATTGTCAGCGCACGTCGGGCAGGCCCCCGACGGCATGGCGAGGGAGGCAGCTGGGAACGTACATGTCCAGAGAGGAGGGTATTATTGGCGCGGACGGTTGCAGAACACTGGCTCTCGACCCGTATATGTCCTGCTTGGTAGGAGATGAAGGCAAAATGAGTGAACGAGGATGCGCTGCCCGGCTGTGCTTGTGAAAGTTTGGAGAGACGAAGACGATGTTGGAGTGGTCGCTCCCCCCGGCCTGGCCAGAGCAGAGGATTTCACTGCGTCGTCTTGTCGTCTTGCACACGGAAAAAGCACTTACCACTCGAGCATGTAGCAACCTGTTGGTTTGTGGTGGCAGAAGTTGCAGTGCGCATTCAGCAACCGAGTGTGGTGTGGTCCAACATGATGATGGGAACCGTCGTTCCTCGTCTCCGTCCTGGCATTACCTCTAGAGACTGGCAGATATCACCACTGTACCCGTTCTTTTTGTTTTTCAACACCCTCCGCTAGGAAGGGCTTTTCTGCCCTGTTGCCTTCTCTGGGATCTGCTTTGCCGCCTCCGAGGCCGTCGCCAATGCTCACTTGCGTAGATGGTCCCGAATCTCAAGGCATGGACTGCCTTGGCTCGGCGTGCTGGCAACGGTCCAGTCGCCGGTATTGATGTTTGCTCCGCTCGTGAGAAGTCAATTGGGTATGACCGGAATCAGACCATGCTGCAGTACACGGCCTGGCGCCGTTGGGGGTGGTCTATTCTGCTCTGTATTGGCATGTGCTTTGCTTCCTTTTCCCGGCATGCGTTTCCCAAGCTGTCTGTGGATGCTGGATGGCGGCTGATTGTCTGTCGTGTCTGGTTACGTGCCCGTGTCACCGTCAAACACCAAATGATACTGTCACGTCAAAGGCATCGTGCATGACGTCGGGCCGTGACAGTCTTGCTTGCTCTCGCGGCGTCCAACACCAACAGTCAGATCCTGGGGTCAATCCAAGCCTCAGCCGGAGAATCACGCGTACCCTGTGGCCTACGGAGTACGAGTACCCCTTGAAGCGAATCCGTCCACTCCTCTGCGACGTCGGCCGTATAAATGAGACGGTGGCTGTGAACCGCCAAATGCTGCGCTGAGTCGCTGACCGCCAATAGCAAACAAGATGAAGACCCGTTTTGCCACGTAACGGCCTCGCTTACAAGTGGAGAGTTACAATTTCACCTGACGCCAGCCCGTGCCCTCGCCGGCGTTGAAGAAGATGCCCTTGGTACGGACTACAGTTTGCTCACTCTGGACCACGGATAAGCGGCAGCATGTAATGTTGTTGGCCGCTCCTGTCCATCCATCCCTACGGCGAGTCCTTCGTTCTCTTACCTGTTCCTTGAAGGAATTGGCCATGTGGGTTTTCGCTGCCGCCGGGCTGGCCCGAGCAAACGGGGCTATGCAGGGGCGCTAGTTATTAGGGAACGCTTGTTTCGGCTTGGCCTTGCCCCTTTGGTTGTAAAATTCTTGGCCAGAGCTTGTTCGTCTTTGGACGGCTCAAGACAGACGAAGTTCGGATGAAGAACCGTTTAGGCGCTCACGACCAATGACTGGAGTCTTCAGTCATCGATGCTGCGTGCGTCTCATCTGTACCACAGCTCCTTTGTCTCGTGATTCACTGGCCATGTGAAACACAAAGCCCCCAGACAGGGCGCCTTACCCCGGCACTTTTGAAGCCCACCGCTGTCAGGGGGACCCGTCTGCCACCAACGGCACTGTCGGGACCTAATCCCGTTGGTCGTCTGCCTTTGTTTGGCTCCCTATAATTCGCTTTTTATAACCTGCAGGGCGCAGGGAGTTGGGTGGATTGGCGAGCCCTGGACTGGAACGGGGCGAGGCTTGGAAACCGACCCATCGGCCCAACATTGCAACGACTTTTCTTCATCCATCCTTCTTTTTGTGTCTCACATGTACTCATAAAGCCACGACATTCGTTCCAGTCACTCTTTACAGGCTCTCGGTACGGGCCAACCCTTCCTTTCTCCAAACTCCAACGACCGACCTTTACAACCACGGCACTGCATTGCATTGAACCGGCCTGACACCATGGCAGACGGCGGCGAGGCGATCAACGAGCCGCACAACCAGGCGTTTCACCAAGAACCCAAGGGTATGTGCAGCTTGGAAATTCCCCTGGAGCAGGTCGCCTCTCCAATGTCGCCAATTGTCCCCGTGGCGCCTCAGTCCTTCCACCGACGGGGCTCCCTCGATCTTGACGACTACTTTACCGGCCCGCGAGACACTGCCAAGCACTCGAAATGGCCCATCTTCCTGCAGATGCACGGCAGCATCGTGCCCAAGCTAATCCTGCCGCTCTTGTTCATCACCGCATGGACGACGGCGGTTACCGTGATCCACCAGAGGGTCTGGGTAGGCCTCGGCGCCAACGCTGTGCTGTTGACAATCACCGGCTTCGTCGTCGGTCTTGGACTGTCGTTTAGAAACTCAACTGCATATGAGCGCTACGCCGAAGGGAGGAAGTACTGGGCTGCGTTGCTACAGGCCTCACAGGTCCTAGGCCGCGTCTTCTGGATCCACGCCACTGATCGACCGGATCAGGACTCCCGGGAACTCCTGCTAAAGAAGATAAGCTCCATGAACCTCGTTGTGGCGTTTGCCATCTCGCTCAAGCATAGCTTGCGCTTTGAGCCGTACACGGCCTACGCAGACCTGCAGCACCTCGTTGGACACCTCGACACCTTTGCCAAGGCGGCCACCGATGCGGACGTCTCGATGATCAACGTCGGCAAGAAGAAGTTCTTCCGCGGAGTCGGCGAGTACCTCGGCGTCTCCTTTGCCGCGAGCAACCCCAGAAAGAGCATCAAGGTAAACTAGAACTTCACATAGATCTGAGCCCGTAGGAGACTCGCTAACCATGTTGAATCAAATAGAGGGCAACGCGTCCTCTAGGGAACCTGCCCTTGGAGATTCTCAATCATCTGGCCGTCGCCATCGACATGCTCGTCAGGAATGAGCAGCTCCGGGTCCCGATGCAGCAGACAATCGCGTACAACAACCTCTCCGTTCTCAACGACGCTCTGACCGGGACGGAGCGCGTACTCTCGACGCCGCTGCCGATTGCCTACACCATTGCCATCTCGCAGATCACCTGGCTCTACGTGGTCCTGCTCCCCTTTCAGCTGGTGCCGCTGCTCAAATGGGTCGCCATCCCGGCCACCATTGCGGCCAGCTACATCATCCTCGGCCTGCTGTTCATCGGCCGGGAAATCGAGAACCCTTTTGGCCAGGACGTCAACGACCTGCCGCTAGACAGCTACTGCGAGCAGGTCGCGGCCGACCTGGACATCATCGCCTCTTACGACAAGCGCGACGCGGAGGGCTTCATGATGAGTGGCAGCAACATGCCCCTGTATCCCATCAGCACGGCACCGGTCAGCGTGTGGATGCAGCGGAGCGAGGAGAAGCTCAGGGACGCCATCAAGCAGAAGCCTCTAAAAACATTTGAGTGGAGGAGGTTCGGGTCAAAGCACGCAGGTGGTGGGAACAGCGCCGGCACCAGTATCGCCGGTGATCTCAACGTGTGAGCGCGAAACATAGGGGTCCCCTCTTTTCAATGTCCTACGAGACATCGCCAGCGTCTCCTTCTGTCTTTCTTTACCAGCATAGTCCGGGTCATAAAATGGGTGTACTTCACAGCCTCGGTTAGCGATTCAGGGCGGGATCATGTTATACAAAAGCCCGAGCAATATCAGGGCACAATGCTTTCATTTGCTGATCTAGTTACGTTCTATGGCATTGTACTAATTGTGATTCATCTCCTGTCATTTGGAAGCCACTTCAGGACGACCGAGAGGGCTGCCGAGATGGGTATGAGAAGGACCCATGCCAGATGCCCAGCCAGAATCTGGTTGTGAACTCCGACAGCGTAGATGGCCGTCGAAACACCTGGCGCGACGGATCGAATGGCGCTCGAGCATGTCAGGGCGAGCGCGTTGAGCGTGCCCAGCAGATTCGGAGTCGGCGAAACGTCGTTGAGGGCGAGCTGGACACCTGTAAACGCCATCGAGACCCCAGGCCCGATGAAGGCAACGATGGAGCCGATGACCCAGAACCAGACAATGGACGCCTCGCTGCCCTGCCGCAGCAGCATGTTCATCGCTATGTATCCGGCAAAGAAGATCGGATAGCCGACGGCGCACATGCGCAAGACGCCCTTGGTCCCCATTCGTCTCTGCAGCATGGGAAAGGCAAGTAGCAGCCACAACGCTTGGCTGCCACCCTGCGCGGCCATGTACATCGCTATTTGGAACGACGAGCATCCGATGCCTCCCAGAGAGACTGGTGTAAAGAGGGCAACTGGCAGGATGGCAGTAAAGGCAAAGGCCAGTGTCATCACGTGGCCGTACGTCCACAGCACGATGCCGACCCCGGGGGCTTTCGTGAGTTGCCAGATCGTCATCCTTTGTGTCGTCTCCTCCTGAGATCCGTTGCCGCTGCCGGGTTCTCGCTTCTTCAGCGTCTCCTCAAGGAACAGCGTAGACGTGATGGCTGCCGTCGCGCTTATTGCCCCGACGACAAACCCAGGCAGCGCGTAGGGGTAGTCGGTAAAGAACTTGATCCCCCCAAACAGCCCGGGATACTGGTCGGCCGGATCGGCCAGAACGCCGCCGATGAGCGGCCCCAGCAAGATGCCTACGTTGCCCGCAAAGGCAAACCAGCTAAACGCCACGGCCTGCGTCTCGGGCGTGCTGTGGTCCCCGATCATGGTACGGATGATGAGGCTCGAGCCGGAAAACACGCCGGCCAGGCACCGGAAAAGGATCATCTCCCAGATGGAGCTGGCCATGCCAAACAGCGCCGGCCCAACGGCCATGCCGACGAGGCTGTAGATTAGGACCGGCTTCCGGCCGATGCGGTCCGCCAGGCTGCCCCAGAAGATGAGGACGACCATCTGCGTGGCCGAGAAGACGGACTCGATGAGGCCGCTGTAGAAGCCGACGTCCGAGGCGGGCAGGTTCCCGTTGCGCGCTACCATCGGCCCTATGTACGGGAAGATGCAGAAGAAGCCGATGGGTTCCCTTCAAGGTGAGCTACATATCCGTCACAGTAATAGTAAGGCAAGGGACTCTTACATAACCCGAGCGTAGCAGAGCAGCAGGATTTGCAGCTTGGGCAGCGGCTTGCCGGCCTCGGCGCCCTTTGTGCTCCCATTCTCCACTGACGCTTCTCCATCTCCTTCGGGTGCCAGTTGTCCTCCTGTCAGTAGGGGTGTCGTTTCCGCGGCACCGGGACTTTGTCGTGGTGCTTCCGGATATGGACTTGGCCGAGCACCTGGTTTGGACGGCATCGTAGACCCTTGCTCGCAAGCCTCAAATTGAAGCCTCCACTGCTGCTTCTAGGACACGATATAGCAAGCCGGGCAGCCTCAGCGTGGCCATTGACCGAGTCTTGACATGTGATGTGCGAAATGACGAAATTTGACGTTGAGATCTTAGTTTGAGAACTCGTCGTTCTGTAGCTAGGCCGTTAGTCAGAACGAACCCCGCCACCGGACTGCTGGGTACTGTAGCCGTCGGCAGCCAACAGGATCAACGAGCCTGAACGTTGGGGTTGTAATCCAGAATTTCTCCCTAAAGTCCGGGTAATTGCTCTTAATTCCAATACTGCTTATTATCAAGGACGAGACGGGAATTTAGCTGTGCTGGGTGTTTGCTTGACTCATACATCTGCCACTTCAGGTCAGTGCTGCCTTGCATCACTCAGTCACTCACATGGAACGGAAATAGCAAACGGGCAACATGGAGATTCGTTTCATTGAGAATTGCTCGCATTGTGTCACCTCGCCCAAACGGCGGATGCCAATGCCGACAATGTCACTCCTACAGCACATGCCTTCTCGCAGAGCCTCAATCGCTCTCACCCCCATCCCTGCTAGCCATTCAGTTGGAAGTTGACAAGAAAAGAATGGCATGTTCAAGCTTAGCGGCACGACGCCGAAGAACAATTGTCATTGAATCTCCTTTACGGCCGACCTCGCCTTGCTGCGCTTGCGGAACTTGTAGACGAAGATGCCAGCCAGAACAAAGACGGCAAACGCGGCTGCATCAGTCAGTCTATGAAGCACTCCTTGTCACTCGGGAACGTTGGCACATACCAAAAGCGCCAAATGCAATTCCGACTGCGACGCCGCGGTTGTTTTCTGGCAGGGCGCCTTGGACCGCCTCATTCTCAGCTGGGGCCTTTTCTTGCGCTGGAAGTTCGGCCGGGATGTTCGTGGGTATGAGCTCGAACGGAGGCGTGGTCGGGGTTTCAGTCGTAGACTCCGTCGTGAGCGCCGTCGATGAGGTGGACTCGGTGGTCGCTACACTGGAAGTGCTGGTAGTTGAAACCAAGGGGACGGACGAGGACGGTAGAGATGAGACCGTCGAGGACAACGAAGACAGTGCAGATGAGGCCGGCGAGGGCAACGAAGACAATGCAGATGAGGCCGTCGAAGACAACGGGGACGGTGAAGGGCGAATAGAGGAGGTTCTGATTGTGGCCAATGTCGTCGGTAGTCTCTCGACGGCCAGGCTCGTCGTTCGCGCCCCGGACGATGTAGGAACGGCCGCCGTCGATGAGTTGACAACTCCTGCCGCGGAACTCGTCAAAGGGCCTTTGGTGCCAGGCAGGAAGGTCGTAGCGTCATTGACAATTGCGTGCGACAGGGTGATGATTTGCGGTGCTCTGGCGACGTGGCCGTCCGTTCCCCCATCCGTGGCCTGCAACACTGCGCTCACATCGTGTTTGATGCTGATAGCAATACCAGGCTGGCTATAGCCTTCCGTGTCTCTGCACAGAGACTCCCCCCTGCTCACCACGGGTTCATCCAAAGAGTCCCTCTGCTCCCTGTGTCTTGCATCAGCGCAGCATAGAGCATCTAAGAGCACCGAAAACAAACCTCACAGCCGCAGCATTCATCATCATGGCAGCCAATGCAACACCACCCGATGTTTCGCCCGACAAGCACGGCCCCCCAAAGAATATTCGCAGCTCGGCCAGCGTCTGCTAAAACACGGCGCCTGCAAAGACAAGCACACAAGACAATACAGACACGAATGCGAGAAGCAGACCGGCTGCTAGGCAAAAAAAATACAGACAACAAACCACCTACAGGGCAATAGTGAAAGGAAGAGCAATGCAAACGGCCCGCGAGCGTACGTGGTGTTCGCGGCATAATGGCGGAGCGCCCTCGGTTCGCCTTGGCCTCCACGGGGCCACGATCTCAACCCGGGTCCATCGTCTCGCGGCGATTGGCTCGCGCAACAGCCTCGAGAATAAGGTGAGGCGCCCAGAAAGCCAATTTTCTGGGCATCGTAGATGTTGAAACGCCCAGAGAGGGCATGGAACGTGAACGGTCGTGGCTTCAACAGGGGTCGTCGATGCCAAGCGCGCTTGACTCCAGGCCTGACGCGCGCATTCTTCCAAATCTCCATGCCGTGCTCCAGCCGAGGCGGCTTGGCTTGCCCCGTGCGAGTTAATGCACTCGCTCGTTTCCGGGCGCAATGCTTGCCGAAGCTGTCAATTGCTGTCAAATACGAGGAATGGTAGTCAAGGGCCATGGTGGCAGCTGCAAGAGGACGCGTGATGTCAAAGGTGCTCGTGTCTACCAAAATTTCAAGGCGTCCGGCAGTGGCGCCGTGGCTAGTGATGCATTTGCCCGACGAAGGCGATGAAAGGCCACCGCAGTGAGATGTTCAATGGGGTAACATGGCTGGTCGTTGGACTTGGGACGTCTCGTCACCTACTCCACGCCGCCATCTCTCCCCTTGTCAAACCGCTGTGGTGGATAAACGAGCACAGATGAAGGACAAGGGAAACCCGCACGGGGATTTGGCCAGCGATATCGGTGCCTTGGAGGATTATTGATGCATCGTCCGCGGCGGAGAATCGGAGGCTCCACCGCTGAGCCGCAGGCTACTCCTGTGGCCGGCAGACGCCGGTAGTATCAACTGCCAGACGCCACTGGATCCTTTGTTCGGTACGGCCCGGGTGGCTGGGCAGAGGGGCGCTGGGTCTAATGGAGGCAAGTATGTGAGATGACATGATGATAACAGGAACATGACGGTTTTGGCATAGGTGATGAATTTCAAAAGTGTCAGGCAAAAAGGAGAATGCTCAACTCCCGGTTTCGGATCGCGAGGTATCACATACCTTGAAGCCTCAAGTCTATTCCTAACGGCTACAACTTCAACTCATGGGGGTCATAATGAGTTGAGTTCCAGTTCATGCTCAAGTCATCGGCATGCACCCTATCCGCCCCAGGTCCCGAACAGCCATCTTGTGCCAGCCCGCCAAGAAGCTTCTAGGCCGCACCATTAGCACCGGTCCGGCTTAGGATCATTCGGACTCTTGGACCTCCCTAGAATCCCTAGCTTGCTGCTAGCGAACAGGGCCCCATATCGAGTGCTTCTGGAGGCGAACAAAGCGCGACTGCTCTTGTCGACCATTTGGTGCTCCCGGTCGTGTTCATTTGCGAAAAGCTTCTATCTCTAGGGCGTCTCGCGAGCTACGTGCTGATACCAGATACTGGGACTCCAGGAGGCAGTGCCTGACACCAGGGGTTGGCTGGGCAGGACGAAACATGGCGGCTTCTGGCCTGGATGGGAATGCTCTCGGAGGGTGACATCCAAACGAATAAGACATCCTCAGATACGGAAATCTAGACATGCCAAAGGACCTCATATCCAATATAGACAAATACACGACTCTTCCCTCTGACTGTTGCTGGAAAGCTCACCAACTCCGTGTCAACGGTAGTCCCTATTCGGACACGTTACCAGACGATATCAGTGTTCTGCTGCGTCTCGTGAATGCCCACTTTGACCAACAGCGCCCACTACGATGCCTTTGTTTCTTCCAGTCCATGACCGGGCGAGCGTGGCTCGGGATTACGGCGAGCCATCTTTATAGGCAATGTGCCCTGGGTGCAAAGCATTGCACATGATTCGGTGATATCTGACAAATGCTTAGGCAATGCAGACGCGGTAGCTGCATCTACGGACCCCAGTGTCATAACTGGCCATGAACCGGTCCCCGGCGAAGGGTGGGCGGACACGTCTAGAGAGGATGTCCTCGCAGAGATATATGCCCAAACTCTTCGGCATCTGGTGTGAAACTCAGATCTATGGTTATTCGGATATTCTCTTACAAATCTACAAATCATGGTTTTGCTTACACGAGAAATGGGATCGGAGTGAGAATCGCGTGGAAGATAAGGGATTTCCCGGTGATCTGCCGGATCCGGTGATCCGCCGGATCACCGCCACCTCGAACGCCGGACATCAATTGACAATGACTCAACAACCATGGCACCGATTGATGAGGCGCTTGATTTCTTGAAGTCGTCGGAATCAGTTAATTATGCTGATACTGCACGGCGTTTC
>JALHCC010000302.1:0-10047 GCA_024340765.1 Tolypocladium cylindrosporum | reverse complement strand
TAAGTCGCAGCGGCTTGACCAGTGTCAGAGGCCTGCTGACATAATTTGGGCACCCAGGTGCCCATTCTGTTTGGGCACCCGGGTGCCCATGTAGCAGTCGCCGACATTGTACATCAAGATTTGAGTGACAAAACCGCTATTCTTGTGGGCGTTCTTCTGTGTGTATTTTTTGTAGGATTCGGGCTCGCTTGGATCTGCTAGCAAGGGAGGCTGAAGAACAGCGGTGCGAAGCAATGCGATGTCGAGTACAGTATCCGTCGTGGTCGTGGCGTGCCCGGTCGTCGAGGCGAACCTGGGTTACCTGGCCCGCCGGGCCCGCTGGGTCCACCGGGTCCAGCAGGTGCCGGGGGCCCGCCAGGTTCGGCAGCGAATTCGGGGCCCAAAGGGGATCTTGGAGATCCGGGCAATGTCGGTCCGCCCGGTCAAGATGGACGGGATGGTCGCGATGGCCGCGATGGGCGAGATGGTCGGGATTGGCGTCCCGGTAAGGACGGGCAGGATGGCAGAGACGGTTGTCTCGGGCCGGACGGACCGCGCGGGCCACCGGGTCACTTACTGCTGAAGCGCGGACTTGATGGGTAATGGGGCGTGGTCGCGCATCACTGGGGCTTTGGCCCCGGAATAGTATGGAAGTGTACAGTGTTGGCGGCGTCTTGGATGGTGCCCCGCAACCCAGCATTGTAGGTACAGGCATCGTGGCCCGAGAGCTCAACATTCAGTTCCCTGCATCCTTAAGCCAGCCAGGCTTTACGGCGGCCGCCTGTCGGACTCCAAGCTCCCATAAATGAGCCAAGACGTGAGGCAATGCAACATAAAGCCACCTGGGTTTGCGTCGCATTGAAGTATTCAGCTCTGCCATTACCCGTCGCCTCAAAGGCGGCGTCGGCATTGAATGATGCTCTGGCGAGGTAGTATAAATCGATGCGACTTTGTCAAGGGTATTCACCACTTTGCATACAAAATGGAAGGGAGTGTGACCAGGCTACGCACAGGTGGATGCAGGACGCTCATGGGGCTTATTTATTACAGTGCTCTCAATAATCCAAACCAAGTTTCCTATCTCAACCACGAAAGGTGAGGTTGAAGAAGAATCCTAGGACGCCGTTGCTATACTTCCCGCCTGCCTCGCCGTAGGCTGTTCCCATGTGAGTATTGATCTTCTTCTCAACAAAAACAGCGGAGTGATCTGCCTCTCCCTGTATTGACCTGAACATCGCCAGAACCGACACCAAGACTAAGAGTCGGCTATTTCGTGTCATGGCATACGCCCACGGACCCGTAGGCCTGGCGTAGAGATGGTTTGCGAAGAACTGCGGGCACTGGCTGCAGTCCCTTCCGCGGTATTGGATCCTCTGGATATCTGGCCTGGAAACTCCTCAGCGGGTCCCGGAGTCCTGCGACCTGTTTCTGACGAATTGCGTCCTTCCTGGTTTCCTGATGTAGGCATGGGGGTAGCGACATCAGAGGTACGGGTATCGGCCGGCTGCGGCTGGCCGTCCGGAGATGCACCGGATGGTTCGCCATTTGTGTTGGGGTCAGAGCGTCGTCTTCCATGCACAGGGCAGTTCGGGCAAATGATTGCCTCAAATCTCTCAAACTCTATCATCTCCCGTGGGTGGGACTGGTGGCGGCCAGATCGAGATCCATGTCCATGGGATGGGCGACGGCTGCTTCGATGCTCGGATTCACGGGAAGAACGATTACGGAACTGAGCGTAGAAGGCTTCGGCACTCACAGAATCGACCGATGGTGCCCTATGAGAATGTGAACTAGTCGGGTCCGATTTGGTGGGAGACGTCTTGGGTCCTGGTTGCCGACCGCGTCTGGCTGCACGGGAAGCAGGTCGAGCATTCGACATCATACCTGGTGGGCACGAAAGATCAGCGCTCGAGGACTGATGAATGTCGTTTACAGCTGTGAAGGAGTTGCTGCGTTGATGACGATTTAAACAAGACACGGGTTGCTGCTGGGTTCCTGCAACCGGATGTGGAATGACAGACGAAGGCCGACTGGCATTATCCAGGATGCTTGGGCTCGCAGCAATGTGAATTGTCTGTTGGTTATTTTGCGATTCTGCGGCGTCACTTGGACGGGTTCGGCTGCGGTTTCGCGACTTTGGTGACTGACGTCGAACAGGCACAGGAGTTGCGTTGGTCGACTCTCCGCGCATCTTGCTGACAGACTCGGCGCGCTGAGATATGCTCTCTAGATGCTGTGAAATCGACGTCGCGATTTCGTGCTGGCTTAATGCAGAGCCGGATCTGTTGTGGTTTCGAGACCGGCTGGCATTGCGCGACTTTGGCGACGATGGTCGAGCCGGTAATTTATCGCTCTTGGAGGCCGACTCCGCTGTCCCTGCGGACGACCTCGACCGCATTGTGTGATTTGAGGAAGTATTCGACTGAGGGGACTGTGGAATTTGGTGCCTGGTCTCTTGTGGAGTCTGGTTGTTGTTCGATCGATCCTCTTCGCCAGCGCTGCTCGCTTCTTGCGAGACTTCTTTAATCGTTGGCCATGGAAACGGCTCCGGTTTTCTGCCAATTGGCGTTCCAGGTTGCCATCCTCCCCCCGAGATGGGAGTCCGCAGAAAAGTGTCAGACGGCCGCCAGAACCAGCGTGGTGAGGCAGGGGAGATATCATCAAATGGAGTCGTAGGGTTGAACGCATCGTCGGCACGCGAAATAGTGACGTGCCCACCATATATCCGTTTCTCGGAGCGAAATCTATTAGTAGGATACCCACTCAGAGGTGCTCCGCTGTGCGGGTATGGAGTGCTGTCCTCAGGTGGCCGAGGATTCGACCTGACAGTTTGTGTCGATGCCTCAGATCCGTTGGACCTGACAGATTGCACTGACTTCGCCGACCTTTCAGATGCAGCACTGATTGGGTGCTCTGGAGGATACTGATATAGTATGGCTGAGGGAGACTCCGGAATGATCAGCTTCGGTCGAATTGCCATGGGTGTTGGGCTGGGGGCGGATGGCGTGGGAATATTGAAGCTGTCCGTGCCAGGGGATCTGGCAGAACCGCCATGAGCAACCAGATCAGTTGGTGAAGGTATGGTGATAGGAGGAGCGTTGCGTCGTTTCGGTGCTTCCGATGTCAAGCTGTCTGGAAGCCTAGGCAGTGGTGGCAGCGATGACACGCTAGGAGGCGCTGAAGGCGACTTATGCCCTGGAGATCGGCCTCTGGTGGTAAGCTCCTTGGAACTCGAGCGATGTGACGTCTGGTCCTTGGTCGAACCAGAAGAGTCGCCACTGGCGGCTGGTTTGTCCCCGGCTGTGTCCTGGTCGTTCTCTGATTTTGACTCACCGGAACGCTTTTCCGCCGAATCATCCAAGTTGTTGCGTTTGTCCGGCGTCGGAACATTTGGCGACTTCTCGAGGGAGCCAGAACGCTTACCAGTCATTTCCGTCTCGGGGCGATAAACCAGCTTCGCATATGGCGGGATATTGGTGTCCACAACCAACAGCTCCTTTTCCCCACGGCCCAGCAAGCCATAAACTTTGACCTCACCATCTTGAATACCGATGACTGCACTTGTTCCAGCATACGTTGCTTCGTCCTCAGAGCCTGTACGATTGCAAAAGATGACAATGATCTCATCCTGGTTTTCGGACCGAATGAGAGGCTCTAAGCGAGTCACCCAGTACGTCAAAGTGTCCATGTCTGGCTCGTTCGGCATCCGGCTGAATCGCCGAGGGTCCTCTCTGGTCATCCATGCCATAGACACGATAACTAGGTTGGATTCGACTTCAAAAACATGAAATGCAAACTCGAAGGCATGCCAAGGTGCCTCGAATCTGTACGGACTATTAAGCGGTTAGCAATCGTCAACTCGCGCTTTCATACTTGAAAAAAGACGTACTTTATATCCATGCCTATCAACTCAAGTCAGTAGAGCGCCACAACCATATTAGGGTTTAACACTTACAGATCCCGATGGACGTGTTACCGAGCCCAGGGAGGAAGCCGTCAAAGAACCCCCGATTGCCCTCTAGGGCCCATGACTCGTCCGTGTAATACAGGAATGACTTGCGGTAGTTCGCAATCGTTTCACCGTCTCCATTTACCACTATTGCAGAGTTGTAGTATTCGGGCCCTGTTGGCCATTTGGGAGACACGTCGACTTTCTCTGGGTAGCCAACAGTGACGTAGCAGTTGTACCTCAGGGCAGTTGTCCTAGCCCACAATGAAGTGATGCCAGAGCCTGAGGGCTCGAGGAAAGGGGTGATATCCTGCAGCGACTTGAAGTTATACCCTGAGAGGTGTCAGCGATGGCATTGTGCGTATGGTGGAGAGCATTGGTGTTCTCAAACGGAGAGCGTCGGACTGTCGCCGTACTTCCGCTGGCGAGACTTACCAGAGAAAGCCAGCTCGGGTAAAACGAGTAGATCCAAGTCTTCCGGGTTGGCCTTTGACAGTACCGAGTCGGCGCGGTTCAAGTTGTTGTCGACATCTCCAACCTGTGGGGCAAATTGCAAGCAACCGATCCGCATCGTGGAGATCGTTGGGACAATGTCGCGCTCCGCAATATTGTCAAATCGTAAACCAGCGCCTTTCCTCTTCCTCGGCGTTCTTACTGCGCAACTGTGAGCGCCTCACAGAGCTCACAAAACGTATCGACAATTGCGGCAAGAACAAAGAACAAGCGATAGAGCAGGATATCACAATATCATGGAGCGGAGAAGAGGGAGAGAAGGGAAGAGCTGCCTCGAAATAGTGAGGCGGGGAGCCAGGTCATGCCACAGCCAGACTCAGGCGCTCCTTGTGCAGAAGTGCACACATATCCCGCACGTATGGGACGACGTACACCGTGGGATGAAGATGAGGAACTGTGTGTTGGTCGTCCCCGGTTCAGATATCATGGTGGGGTATTGCTGGCGTAACCAACCGCAGGCCACCGTTACGCGCTCGGGGGGAGCAGGGGGATGAGCTGTGTGCCAGGGCATCAGAAGCCGCACTTATGCACCAGACGCAGGATAATCGCGTCGACGACATTGGCGTTACTTCCGGTCTTCTAGTGGCGCGGAAGACCCTTGCAACTTCCGCATCGACCTTAGATACTGCTCGTAGCGGCGACTGATCCGAGACGGCCGGGTAGCAGACTGGAGGCGCGACTTCAAGACGCCATCACACAGGCGACAGCCCTCGATTGGCCACCAGGCCGGGGAATCAGGTGGACATGTCGAGTACGACGCCCTGAGGCGCAAAGGCGGTGCGAGTGTTGGTGGAGGATGCTGTAGACCGGCCACTAGGAAGCCGGAGACTCCTGCCAGCCTGCATGAGCTTGCGCCATTCCACATCCGTAGGCGGTTGCATCAGCTGCCACCACCACACGCACCACTCCGATTGGTGATGGGTCGCTCCAGATGCACAGCGTGCCTCTCTGCATGCTGGACCTTTGGCTTGTTAGCGCCAATCAAGGGCGCTTGAGACAGGCACTGAAATGCGGGAGACTTGGCACTGTGTGTCCGCACAACAAGGCGGAGCTTCCGAGCATCGTGCTGGACGTCCCAGGGCCCAAAATGATGCTGTTGGCCCTGACTTCATCGGATGTGGCCATTAGCAGAGCCTGTTAGTCGCGTTGTTCGACGCTCCTGCGGGTTCCCCCCCTTCCTCGCTTGGCTTTGACCCAATTGCTGTGCAACCGGTGGAACGAGTTTGATATATGTAATTTGTTAGTACTTGGTAAGTGCGGACCCTGTCCGAGGAGGTCGGTCAACCTGGACTGCAAGCCACCCACACATCGCCAGGACTCCTATCCAGTCGACGGGATGAGTTCACAACACGGAGGCGACGTTGGTATCTCGGTGCAACGTGACCAGTCTATCGTTTCTCTCCGGGTTTTGTTTTTTTGCGCCGCCTTGCAAGCTCAGACCACTCCGAGAGGTAGTAATACTGACTTCAAGGGTCGCATCGTCGCATTGGAACGGAATGCTGTGGCCCCGAAGGTCCAGCCAGCCCCCCGGAGTAAGCTCGGCCGTGTAGGACTTGAATCCACGCAATCACGTCCTATGGTGTCCGCCCACTTGAATCAGAGTGAGCGACGGACTCAAGTCATGTCTCTCTCGGTCGTCGAGCATACGAATATTGGCTGATTTCGGTTCCCACGTCAAGGGCTCGATTTGCTCCGCTGTCCTTGAGACGAAAGGGTGAGCTTATCGTCCAGAGTCAATCTTGCAGTAATACCTTAAATGCTCCCCGGGCGCATGGCGTGGTATGTTCTGTCGTTCTTCTGCGGTTGTTTCCGCAAGTTTTACGTTGCCGAAGCGGCCGGGCCAAGGCGCTGTTGTTGATCGTATCAGATTCCTGGTCCCTCGTCAGATCAGGAAGACAATTATGGGCGAGAGGGACCTCACGAGCACTTCATCGAGCGCGTCAGGCATCCCAATAGGCCGAGTCTGAGGAGGATTGAGGATTCATGTGAAGAAAAGAATTCTTGGAACGGAGAAGCTTGTTTGGTCGTTTTGTATTTGTTTCGCGGTAGGCATACGGTTGGCATAAGTCGCCCCACCGCCTCCTGCCATGTTCGCTGGGACCCATGACTTGTGAACATATATGTCCTGATAAGGAAAGAGGGGTCCGTATTCATCCGCTTCCACGAACGCCGATTTCCTTATCCAGACCAAGTCGTCCATCAACTGGTAGCATTGCGAACTCTCTTCTCTAGACTTGGGCATAACTGTTCTCGTAGCCCTTGCATCACGAACTTCGTTTCTCCAACCTAAGATCATCTACACTCTTCGCCATTGTCAGTCGGTATGACTACACGTCAAGGAACACGGTTGGGCGTGAATCTCGTCGCCGATGCACCAGATGGCCTGGAAGATCTCAATCGCACCATTTGTGAATTCCAAAGACAGGTCGAAGTCACTCGCTCGCTGCTCCGTGCAGAACGGGAGCTCAAAGGCAAACTATCTCACAACATCAAGTTCAATCGCGTCCGACCGACTTTGAAGTTCATCTATGGACAAAGTCCAGACGACAAGATTCAGCAACAACGACAAGAATCACTTTCAGAGTTAGACCACAGCTCCAGGGCGCTGTGCGCCCTCACATTCACGCCGCACGCGATCCTACAACTGAAGGACGACGCATTCGAGGCATTGATAAGGGGGATTTCTGTATTCGTCGAGAAGAAGGGACTGGAGGGACTCATTGAGTCACAGATTGGTCATTTCATTCGACGCACCCTCAAAGAACTCCTCGAGGACACACCAACACCTCTCTTGTGGATAGAGAGCAGACCGTCGAAGCGCCGGAAAGTCAGTCCAAGTCGGCAAAACGTCGTATGCGAGTCCGAGGGCATTGATTCGGAGCCTAGGCCTCGAGCCAGATCGCCACGTCAACAGTCTCGTCAACAAGAAGCCAAGGGTTTCCCGGAAGCCCATATGAATACGCTCGCATTCCACGAAGATAACGTCACCGCTGATTCATCCCGATCCTTGCTGGGTATGTCTGAAGAACTATTTTGCGAAGATGCCCTGCTACCTCACTCGAGCATATCGGCGAGAGTAGTCAACCCTGGCCATCCCTTGCAGCATTGCGAGGTCAAGCCTGCACATAGAGGGGATCGCGACCTGTTCCCTGAACTGTCGGCAGACTATGTCGACACCTTGTACGGCGGCTTAAGAGCCAGCTGGTTCGGCCGAGGCGTCGGCTTATCTGATGCAGATGTCTTGCAACAGTTTGAAGAGTGGACTCATACGGAAGGGGATACGTCAATGCCCGAGAACGCCGATGAACTAGCCTGGACCGATCAGCTGTCGTGAGCGCAGGATTAAAGTAGGCAACTCAGCAGTCAGACACAGCTCGCTCATCCAATGGTAGGCTCTGGACCAGGCGCTATATTGCCCGGCTGGATGATAACTACAACAGAGTATGCCTCCATTTGAATGGCTGTCTCATCTGTAATTCGGTATGCCATATATCGCTGGGAACAGGGCTGTCCTCCCACCACGAATTTTCCAAGAATCAGGAACACCACGCAGGGCGTTACGATGGTCTCCGTTCTCTCGGAGTCGGTTTCGACATATCGAGCATCCCCAGCTACACCTAGCTGCACCATTCTGTCAGTCCTGTCTTCCCCGCCTGTGGGGTACGACGTACGCTCTCTCGAACCGCAGTTTCGATTTCTTCCTTCGACGGCCCTCGAATCCTCTCGTGCAGAGCCAAGATATTTTGCGGATGGTTTGTTTCGGACACCGGCATTGCGAGTACTCGTTCGATCGTCTGGGATCTGTCGGTGCAGGCTATACAAGCTGTAAGAATGTCAATCGGACGGTTTTGGCTCAATTTTGTGTCCTTACTCGATTTGAAGGGGGTGAAGGCGTTGTTGCATTCCCATACGTAACCAGTTTCCCCCGCCCGCCAACGATGCTCGCGCAGATAACAATCGCAGTCACGTGACAGCAGCAGGATGCCAAGAACAGAGCCAGACAACGTCTACACCGAGGACAAAGCAGCAGCAGATCTTCTCGCGGTGTCCGTTGTCAGTAGCCGCGGTGCGCGCGCGTTGCTTGCTGCTGCGCAGTCAAATCAGCCTTGTGCCTGTTATGGGGGGAAAATTCGCGAGAATGACTTCAGTTTATTGTCCTGGCCAACATAAGAGTAACGTTAGAAGGCCGCCACCAGCTCGCCGCGTGAGAAAAGCTTTCCGCGGCATCCTCGAACCCACAAAGAGGTCGCAGTGCCACCACTGCATCCGGTACGCATCATCAGCGAAGTTAACAAGCTGCATGAGGGATGCTGGTGAATACTGACCGGAGCAGATCTATAGAGGGTTTGATCATAGAGCGCGCGAGTCACCAGCGTATGCTCGAGCGTGTGGTGCGAGGCGCAAAGGCGTTCCCCCAGCGATATGCCTTCGACAACACGGCGCATCGCCCCGGATATTATATGGAGGCGGCTGGTCAGGTTAGACGGAGTGTGATGCAGGAATGGGCCGGATGGGCACTCCTGCCCCCTGCCCCTAGATTAGCCAGGGGCATGATCTAGTATATAAGGGCCCCCAACACCCCATCCTCTTATATAGATCATCGATCTTTACTTCTCTTTTACCTGACCTACGGTCCTACGTCTCCTACCTGTATCATATGGTAGCAATTGCCAACCGTATACGGTTTGACCCAGTTCAGCGCCATCGCTGAGCACCACGCCCGAGCCCGTTAACTTGTTAAGCTCACCAGGACGCCTTCGTCCACCAGGAACCCGTTTCCACCAGCGTATCGAACGCATCACCCCCCGAGCGCATCGTCTTCGACGAGGCCGCTCATTCAGTACCGATCTCGCGCCCTCTTCAGCAGGTCTACAGACTACGCGACACCCGGTACGAAACCCAGCTCTCGTCCTCGACAATCTAGCTGGCCAAGTCAACCGACGACGCTAGCAGCCCTGGACCTCTCCGGCTCGCGCCTTCGGCATTTCTCTCTGTCAATCATCGTGGGCCATTTCCCAGACAGGTTGCAGATCGCCATCTCCATCAACGCATCTAATTTCCGCAGCCTCGCAACCACCGGTCGTAGCGCTCCCACGCCACGATAATGGCCCAAGACAGTACCAAAAGCGACGCCTTCAAGGGGACGCCACAAGATCCGCCTCTGCAAGACCCGCCATCATCTCCCCTAACATCTGTTATCAACTCGTCTATCAAGGTCGATGGTATTGAACCTACGGAGAGCCCCGAGATCAATGACATATTTGATGATCCCGAAATGGCCGATCCCGAGCCCAACGACAATTCACCAACTGTGACTGACAATGACGAACCTAGGGACGCCCCATCGCTCGTCTCTAACTCCCCTTCGGTCAGGAAACCAGACATCTCGTCCAATGCACTCGCCGAAGACCGCGCGCAAGAGGTAATCAACTACTTCCTGCAACGCCCAGCCACATTCACATTGATCAGGTGGGCTTGCCGAACGATCAAACGGCTTGAAACCAGGCTTCGAAATCGATCGTATCGATCGATTTCCGATCCCTGATCGATCGATTTGTATCGATCGTCACCGTCAATCGATCGATATCGATCGAGCAGCAGTCTCA